>JZKD02S0068974.1:999527-1027345 GCA_000966675.3 Picea glauca
TTAATTGAATTTTATGTTGATGATATTATTTTTGGTAGTGATGATGACAGGTTAAGCCATAAATTTGCAAAAGATATGCAAAATGAATTTGAAATGTTGTTACTTGGAGAACTATATTTCTTTCTGGGACTTCAGATACATCAAATAAATCAAGGAATTTTTATTTCTTAAACCAAGTATATCAGAGAAATGATTAAGAGGTTCAGAATGAAATATTGCAAACCAGTTATCACTCCCATGCAAACCAGTTGCAAGTTGAGCAAAGATGATGATTCAAAGTCTACAAATCAGAGGCAATACAGGTCAATGATTGGCAACCTACTATATGTGACAACATCCAGACCAGATGTAATGAAGACAGTTGGATAGGTGGCACAATTTCAAGAAGCACCAAAGGAATCGCATGTATTAGCAGTGAAGAGGATTTTTCAGATATCTCAAAGGAACAAAAGAGTTTGGATTATGGTATCCAAAAGGAAAGGATCTATCACTAATTGCCTACATAGATGCAGATTGGGCAGGTTGTATTGATGACCGACAAAGCACCAGTGGAGCAACGTTCTACTTGGGTGAGTGTTTAGTATCATGGATAAGCAAGAAACAATCATCAGTATCTTTATCTACAGCCGAGGCAGAGTATATTGTAGCAGCATCATGTTGTACATAGGTACTTTGGATGAAACAAACTATGACATATATACAGGTTGAGTATGATGAGCCCATTCCAATCTATTGTGATAATACAAGCACCATCTGTATCTCGAAGAACCTAGTGATGCACCCCAAGATGAAGAACATTCCCATCAAGTATCAATTTCTATGAGACCAGGTTGCAGAAAAAAACATCAGAGTTGAGTATGTGGGCACAAAAGAACAAGTGGCACACATCTCTACAAAACCACTTCCACGGGAAGCCTTTGAATATCTTCGCCAAAGACTTGGAGTTATTTCCACTCCAAAATGAATTCTTTTTGAATGCTTATATTATATATCTTAGATGTACACGAGGAAGAACCATAAGAGGACAGTTCAATCAGGGGGAGAAGCCCTGGATGGAAAGATACATTTTCCATTGATGAAAAAGGGGGAGAGATTTATCAGATGCAGAGGACAGAGGCATGGTTCTAGGGGGAGCAGATTTATCAGATGCAGAGGAGAGAGGCACAGTTCCAAGGGAGCATGAGTGATATGATTTCAGTATTGCATCAAAGTGTTTCCATCAATGCTAAAGGGGGCAATTGTTGATTAAGGTTGGATGTCATTGATGTCAACCCTTGAAGAAAGATTTACAGCACAAAAGTTTGGGTAATGTACCCAATATTGTTTGATGTAAATATGACTCATTATTGTCTTGTCATGGTTGATAAGAAGTAAATATGGATGAAATCCAAAGTGGTCCCCTTATGGTGAAATCCCTCACGGGAAGACGCTTTGCGGAGTAAGAGAAACCATGCCTAATTGTCAAATAATGAGATGAAGGATAGTGAATTTGTCAGGTAACCTATCTTATATGGATATTTCTTTTCATTCCATTTCCGGTGGTATGTGGAAAGTCACATAACTCCTCACAGTTAGAGAGTTATGACCATGTGAAGTTGGAGAACCCAGGTTTGGGTAATGGACCCAAGTTTGTTTGATGGATAACAGTATGATTTTTGGTATATTTTAAGGTAATAATATTCTATATGGATAGTACATGTCATTCCATTTCTGTTGGTATGTGGAACGTCACATAACTCTTCACGGTTTGAGAGTTATGGCCTTATGAAGTTGGAGGACCATCATATGTCATGTAGAAACCACGAAAGGTCAAAGTAGTCAAAGTGGTTTAAGAGTTTTTAGAAGTTAAATAATAAAGTGAAGTTATGAGTGTACTATAATTCAAAGTGAATAAAAAATAAATTGTTTAAATAATAAATTCAATGGAGAAATTAGAATTGGGTTAACCCTAAAATAAGGAAAGTGGGCAAAGTGACCTAGAAGATGTTTTTAAAGAAACTACTTGGAGAGTATAAATAAGAGGCAAGGCTCTCTCATTTAAGACACACTTGAGCATATTGAATATATATAGGTGTCTGAGGTAACCAAAGGATATCTAAGCCTAATTTCTGAGGTAAGGTGAAGAAAATAAAGCCGGAATTCAAGGAAGGATGAATTCTTTTGATGATGCTTTCTAAGGTATGTTATTTACAGGTCATCTCACCATTTTTGCAATAATTTTTTTTAGAATGATTCAGACCATGAAATTGCTATGCCATTGAGGAAACATATCCAAGTATCTATGGTAAACAATTCAACTTGTGGGTCGTTGTGTTTTTGGAGTTACACTCCATGGAAAATAGGGTTTGTGGCTAGTCCTGAAACTAGTCAAAAATAGGTGTTTCGGGTAAAAACGTCATAACTTCTTCATAACAGATCCAAATTCAGTAAGAAAAAATGTTTTGGTTATATTAAAGTCTATAGTATTATGTGTAACATTTTCATATCAATTAAAAATATATTATGTGCGGGGCACGCTCTACAAGGTCTCTCTCTAGAATAAGTCATAATTCAACAAGGTATTCCATTTTTGCTATAACTCCTTTTCTGAGACGTTACAAGTAGTGAAACCTGGAGTAATTTCATCAACCATACTGAAGAACATTGTGTATCAGTTTTATATCTTTATTCATTAGAGGTATAAATTTATGATTACTTGAAGTTAGGAGTGTTGACTAATCCAAAACTAGGCATGTGAGACTAAAGAAAAGTTTGATGAAAATGCTAGTCTCTTGTTGTTAAAGTTAAGGAAGGTTTGCAGGAATGTGATCATATACACCAGGTATATTACAGAGCTACAAATCAGATTTGGATAGTGAAATTTATGAGGGATTTTGGTTGAGTTACATGTTGAGTACATGGTTGAGACAAGTAGCTGATGGGTTGGCACATACATGAGGTGTATAGTTGATGATGTTGGTACATATTGATGACTCATAGTTGATGAGTAGTTGAAACATGATTGGTACATACTTGGTACATGGTTGGATGCACTTGTTTATGGTACAGGTTGATTACAGGTTGTTTGGTATAGGTTGGTTCATGGTTGATGCACTTGTTTACGGTACAGGTTGATTACAGGTTGAGGTACAGGTTGATGCATGGTTCAGATTTATTAGTACATGTTTATAGTGGTATATCTCACAGTGATAGTGTGACAGTGGTTCCATCATTCTACTTCTACTTCAGGGCGGTTGGACGAGGCAAGGGGGGGTTGTATCCACCTTCCGGTTGTAGTCAGAGAACATAGGAGGTTGTAGCCTCCTTCTGGTTGTAGCCAGATAATTGGGGAGTTGGAGCTTCCCTTGGGTTGTAGCCTGAGAAACTAGGGGGTTGGATCCTCCTTCCATTTGCAACTGGAAAAAAAAGGAAGTTGGTTCTTCCAATGAATGTAATTCTTCAAGACATATAAGAAAAAGCATTCTATGGTTTTCTCTCGCTTTGGGTTTCCACATAAAACACTGGTGTACTGTGTATGTGTATGATTGTTCATTTGTTCATTGATCATTATTGGATGATAATTCTACATTGACATAACATTTGGATTATTTGGTTAAAAAGGATTGCATTTCTCTATTATTGAATTAGCCCCCCTCTCAGTAATCCAACAAAAGGGATGCAGATTTAATATGAAGTGAAATTTCTCCAGAGTGTCTTTGCTCTGAAATTTGAATTGTTTAATCCCTCAAGGCTTGGATATGGATCAATTTATATCCTTCAAATGGAACTGAAGGGCCGAGTCATAGCATTTCCAATATATGGAAGGTCAAGGATCATGGATCTCGTGACAAGGCATGGAAACCCAACATAATTTTTAATTTTGAGCACCAAACCTGACGTACATGGGATGTAGTGGACCAACCTACGTATACGCTTTTTGTCTAACTAACAGGGTGCATATATGTGGAAAAATGTGCTTTTTTGTCTTTGGAAGTTACAAAAGGGGACTTCAAGTCTGCATAGGGAAATGGAAAGGCAATCCAATTAAGTTGCATGGGGTGAGGAAAAATTTGATGTAACAATAATATATTTTTCTCTTCCGCACCTGATCTCATGTTTATCCCCTGTGTTAGAGGGGGTTCCTGACTATGTTTATACGATAGTTGGATTTTGTCCCTCCTTAGTGTTCTACATTATTGTGTAGTAGTCTTGGACAATTTACTCACTTTTCATATTCCAAAGACTCTATCTCTAAGCTATTGTTGGTGTACTGGAAAAAAATGTCTAGTTAATTTTATTAACGCGTTGGTTGATTTTAATAATTGTTTTTACTTAGTAGGTGTACAAAGGTGAAACTAATGATTTGATGACTTGACTCCAAAACAATGCAGAAAGAATGAAATGCAAAAAAAAATCATTTCAATGAATTCTATCTACGGGAAGGAAAAAATATATTTTTCTTCTTACTGGAAATAAACACCCAAAAGCATACAAATTTCACTTTTCTTTTTTCAAATGGAAAAACTTTAAAATGCAAAACTATCACTTTAATGTTTCTGAAATCCCAAACAAAAACAAGCTCTTTCAACTATGTACCAAGACACTCCGACTTTGAAAGTAGGATGCAGAATTTTTGTTTTCTTCTTTCCAAAACACATGAAAACTCAAAAGAGACACTTATTTGTATTTTTATTTTAATCAAAATGAAAGTATTCAATGACACTTTGCAAATAACTGAAAATAAAATGAAGGTGGAGAAAACAAGCACCCAAGGAATAAAATATTCAACCTCAAAGATGTCTCGAATGCATAAAACTAAAGCTTTCAATTGTAGGAAAACATTTTCAAATAACTTGAAAAAATATTGCACTCTAAGATGAAGTTCAAATCAAGAGAGTTGGATTTGTTTAAACAATGGAACCAAATCTAAAGGAAAACCCAAAATATTTTTAAAAACAAATGAACTCACTTCAAAAAAGTTACATCAGAACTAAAAGACTCAGGGAATGATATTAGATGATCTAAACCGTACCCACAAAAACAAAAAGCGTTTTTAATTAAGTAAATGAAATGGCACAAAAAAAGGAAATATTTCAAAATTACTTTGAAAAATGTTGCAGTAATGACTGTTGGAACAGATCTAAGAAATATCTTGAGGGATGGATGAAAGGAAAAACACAAATATGGGCTTTGTTTGAAGGATACCCCTTCAAAAAATGGATTTTAGAGCATGGTTGCACCATGTTAATGACCACAGGGTAGCCATAAACCATTGGTCTCCCCCTGTAGAGGACTAGAGGGCGACCACAAAGAATAGGTTACACAGAGTAGTGTAAATCCTGGTATGGTCACTCCCTCAAATGGAGCAACTTACGACTAAAATGGTTTGGTTTATCTGTGGGTACAGATAACCCATGACCATGATCATGAAAGTGTGAAAAATAATAGATATAAGAAAAATCTATCAGATATGGGTATGAAAACTTATAAATAGCCTCGGAAAAGACTTATGGACATAATGAAAACAAAAATCAAAGCTTAAAACATGAAATGATCTTGAGAATATGGATTCAAAAGTTGAGGAAGAAACTGACTAAAGAATAATGACTTCGCTAGTGGAGTTTCCAATATGTTGTAGGGTAAATGAACCTTGCAGGAGTTACCTCCCTTAGGATATTCCTAGACCTAAGATAGAATATAGATGCAAGCAACATATTTTCCTAGATCTAAATTATACATGAAAATAATCTACGAGTTGATGGAATGAAAGGTTTATCGGTGATCTTACAGTTTTCCCTGAATGCTATTTAGCTATTAGATTTCTCAAACATTCCCTTTTCGCTTACCAACATTGATCTTCACACATAGATACACAAAGAAACCTTTCACAAGATCAAACGAATCATGTATAAATGGATAATATGTCTAGTGACATAACATAACAATATCAATTCCCTACAAATATTATAACAATTACATAAAATCAAGGAGGAAAATCTTGTACATATTCTATTAGTGGAAAAATGGTTTACAACTTACTATCAAGGAAGCTGATGCAGTCCTTTCCCAAGCTCTGTAATCAAACTGCCAGAATAAGTTTGCTTTCTCCTTTCTCTCCCCTTTTCCCATGAGAGACCCTCAGTATATAGGATAGTAGAGATACAATCAAAGGTTAATCTAGATAGGATCTATATTACCAATATAACAAGCTTCTCGAATTCAAACCATGAAAAATTTGAGGTTTAATCTCATCTCATGGAAACAAATCCTAAATAGGGAGTAACAAACCCGGTCACACCCTGCATGCTTACAGGGAGCGACCGATCTCCCTTTGAAAGAGGAAAAAGAGAAAACATCACCTTTGGTCATGGGATGTAAAGGGACAACCGACAACCAAGAAAAAAGGGACTATAAACTTAGGGGAAAAGTTGTATAATTCCGTGTTTCAGACTGCTAACCTCTAGATGATGCCCATCAGGTGATCAGGTGGAAAATAATTGTATAACATCATGCTAAAGTATAGTGGATTAATTTTTTTATCATATCATGTTACAAAGTTTACTATGCAGTGGAGATCGATACCAAAACAAGAATGGCATCACTCATTTGTGAATACTTTGGACACTATCTCGAAGAATTGGTACATTGAAATAGAACTACGCAGAGGGATAGGATATTGGCAAGGATTGACCAAGAAATTCAAGGTAACGTTCAATTTTGAAAATTATAATATTTTGATTGAATTATCCTTGGAGGTTATCAAGAATAATAATTTTGCATCATAAGACTTGTTGGGATCAATACCTTTGTATAGTGTGCCTAGATTCACCACAACAATTGAAGAGGTCATGCACGATTACAATGTTGTAGAAGAATCCCAAGACGAGGAAGATCCAAGGAAGTTGCAGATATCAGAGACTGAAGGGGAGAATGTAGTAGAAGGACCAGATATTGAATCTTCTATATATGCAAAGCTCCTAAGAACATGCAAAGTGAACATTGGTACAGAAGAAAATCCTAAGTTTGTGAACATAGGAGACTACTAGAGTGAGGAAACATTTGAGAAGATTGTTGACTTACTGTGGAAGTATCAGGAATTGTTTCCAACTACTTTTTCATAGATGAAGGGCATTGTAGGAGAGTTGGGAGAGATGAAAATCCCATTGAAACTGAATTCCAAACCCGTGCAACAAAGACCCTATAGAATGAACCCAAAATATAAGTAGAAGGTAAAAGAAAAGATAGACAAGATATCAAAGGCTAGAATTATAGAAAATGTAGAATAATCAGAGTGGATCATCCCAATGGTAGTTCAAGAAAAGAAAACAGGAGGAATTAGGATATGTGTATATCTAAGAAAATTGAATGATGCATGTTTACATGACCCATTTCCTACACCATTTATGTTTGAATACTGATAGGGGGGGGGTGAATCAGTGTGAGCACTTTTATTACTTTTAACCAAAACATGTATTGTTTAACTTTATAATAAATTCATCAATGATATTTAAAATATCATGAGAAGTATAAATAAATAGTGAACAATGAACAACCACACAAGTACACAGTACACCAAAATTTTACATGGAAACCCAATGTGGGAGAAAACCACGGAATGTTTTTCTTATATGTTAGAAGAAATGCATTCATAGGAAGCACCAACTTCCTTGTTTTCTAGCTACAACTGGAAGGAGGCTACAATCCCCTATTTTCTCAAGCTCCAACCTAAAGGAAGCTACAAATCTCTTAGTTTTCTGGCACCAACCGGAGGGAGGCTACAACCCCCTTTCCTTGCCCCATCCAACCACATAGAAATATAAATGTAGACAAACCATCACTACCACTTAATCAATAAATATATTATTGATTTGTCACTGTCACTTCCACAACATGTCACTACTGCTATACTTCATCAACTATTACCACTCAACCTTTATGCCTCAAACCCTCATACAAGATCCATAAGAATGTCTTCCAAAATAGATACACATGAACTACTAAGACATTTTTGTGCTGGACTATTGAAGTAAACCATACCTCTCAAATTGTACCTGACTTGATGGATTTGATCTTCTGAACTTCAATTTCCCCAACAGATCTGCACCCTGTGATATATAAACTCATAGATGTTAGCACTTTGTTCCACTGTGTATCACATATGTTCATGCCCTATTTCATATAAAAATCATGGATTTATTTGCTTCTCTGAGAGTCTGCATTTTCCTTCACCGAACCCTATGGATATACATGCTCTTCCTTCACTGCAACTCATGTATTTCCACACTCTTCTTTCACTGCAACTTATGGATGTTCGCACTCTTCCTTCACTGCAACTCGTGGATGTCCTCAAGAAAAAAATAGTATAGTAAGCTCAACTTTGTCCCTTCGTCTCCTTCAACTTATCTCTTCATTGAAATACGTTGCCTCAGACTCACTACATCAAATCTATCAATAATACCTACCAATAACCTTTCACAAGATAGATATTTGATGTGCTCAATAGGTGAAAATGGGAGTCTCTTCATCTCTTATTTATACTTCCCAAGTACCTTCCTTTAGGGGATACCTTGTAATTGTTTTACCCCTTCTCCATATTCTATGGCTAACCCACTTTCTTGTTGCAACCAACTTAGTAAAATCATAAATTCTTTGTTGCAACTACTTTCCTTAATTAACTTCTTGTTGCAAATAATTTACCCATAGTTAGTTTCTTGTTGAAACTACTTTGACTAAACAAACTTCTTGATGACCTTCTAGGGGCTTCTAGAATAATTGACTTCTTTTTTGACCTTCTAGGTACTTCTAGATTATTCTTTGAGGGTCCTCCAACTTCACAAATCCATATCTCCTCAACTACAAGGAGCCATGTGAGGTACCACCTATCACCAAAAATGGCATGACACATACAATCCATCTATGATAGTATTATTTTCAAACACTAACCTTCATGTATTTATTCCTTGATCAACTATAGGTTCCATGACCATACCTTCTGGACTACTAGAATCTTCTTTCAGACTTGCTTCAAGGGTTGACATCAATGACAACCAACTCAATATTTCATCAATTTATAGATGAAGTGATAGAAAATGTATGGGGTCAATAGGCTTACTCTTTTACATATGGATTCTCAGGATACCAAAATATCAAGATTGCACAAGAAGACTGATATAAGATGACCTTTGCAACAGAATGGGGTTGTTAACAATACACATTTATGCCATTTGTGTTGAAGAATGCAACAACAATATTTTCCAAAGTAGTTGTTGCAGATTTCAAAGAGTTCATTCATAAGTTCTTAGAAGTGTACTTAGATGATTGGAAAGTATTTAGTCTATTAAAATATCATGTTGAAATTATGCCTTAATGTTGGATAAGTGTAGGCAATACCAGATCTCATTGAATCTAAAGAAATGCATTTTTTATGTACCTTTTGGAATTTTGTTGGGCCATGTGGTGTGTAAACATGGATTGTTAATGGACCCTGAAAATATAGTTGTGATTGTTTATTTACCACCACCATTTTCAGTGTGATAGTTGAAATACACATTGGGTGATACATGATATTATAGGAAGTTCATCAAAGGATATGCACAGATCACAACCCATATGGAGAAGTTGATGAATAAGGAATTTAAGTATGAGTGGAATGATGAATGTCAGAAGAGTCTGGATACACTAAAACAGAGGAGGTTCATCGCATAGATTCTAGTTTTTCCTAATTGGAGAAAATAATTTCATGTACATGTAGATGCATCATCGGGAGCATTAGGAACAGTTTTGGAACAACTAGGTGAAGGAGAGATAGACCATTTGATTTCATTCTCCAACAAGAAGTTATCATCTACAGAGAAGAACTATACTATGAAATAAAGAGAAGGTTTGGCAATGGTGTATTCCTTGCAAAAGTTCAAACATTACCTACTTGGATCTCATTTCAAAATATATACAGACCATTATGCACTGAGATACCTAGTTAACAAGCTAGTGTTAAGGGGGAGAATATTCAAATGGATACTATTGTTCCAAGAATATGACTTTGAGGTGATCTTGAAACCAAGAAATTTTAACTCAGGACCTAATCATTTATCGCACATACTTTCAGGAGAATATGCAGGAAAATTGGATGAAAGTTTACCAGAATCACACTTATTTTCAATTCAGATGGTGGATAAATACTTTGTAGACATAGTTCAGTTTTTGAACACAGGAGTATCCCCATCAGACTTCACAGTGGCACAAATGAAGCGGCTAGTATTGAAGGTAGTAGACTATGAGATGATAGCAATAAAATTGTAGAAGTTAGGCACAGATGGTATTGTGCGACATTGTGTATTGGATCATGAAAGAAATATGGTAATATCAGAGGCACATGAAGGGGTTGTTGGAGGTCACTATGTAAGAAAGACAACAACTCAAAATGTTTTTCATGTAGGATTATGGTGGCCTACCCTGCATAAATATGCTAAATAATTATTTCAGAGTTGCGACGTTTGCTAGAGATTTGGGAATCCTTCTAGGAGATATGACATGCCCTTAGTTCCACAAGTGACATTACAAGAATTTGAAAAATGGGTGTTGTATCCTTTTCATCACCTAAATGAGCAAAAGAAGGACACTTACAAGTCTAGTTGAGTTAGCTATATAGGACAGAAATGAGTGCAGGAGTTAAACACATCAAGCATAAGAAACAAATAAACAACTAAGCTAATAACAATTAAGGAAACTAAAGTAAAGTGCATAAGGAAAGTAGAATAAAAAATAAACAATATTCATTCCACCAATGGATAAATTGTATTAGTGGGAAAACACCAAAGCGAAAGGGAGACTTATGGGTCCCCTCTTCCTCCAAGGGAGGGTTCTTGAACCCCCAATCATTGAAATCTTATTACAAATAGAAAACTAGAAGGAAATGGTGAAGAAATCCAAAGCTCATTCACTCAAGAGGTGATGTGAATAGCTCAATGAAATGGTGTGTGTATGCTCCAATGAGGAAAGAGGTTCCTTACAGGAGAATATAGGAAGCATAACAATACAAATAGATCCTTGGAAATATAGTGCACCCATGGCCTCTTTTTATAGAAAAACTTTGAGGCATTATTCAACCAGTCTTTAGTGTGAACAAGGAGCCATTTAGGGCACCTCTAGGTCTTTGACCAGCCCCCCACTCAGATTCAGTTCAGATTTGAGGGTCAAATCAACTTGGGATTTGAACCAGAAGTGGGTGGGAGGTTGACCAAAATCATACATGTGTCATTCTGAGGTGTGCGTGGTTTTTTGCATCCACAATCGCGCATTGGCTGCATGTGCACTTTTCTGACATTTTCGACTGGCGCATGTGTGCGTGCTTCCTTTGTATTCTGAGCACATGCTGATTTTATAACCAATTGTATAGTTTTGTGCCCTTTGGAAATGAATTTTTTGGGCCATGGATGAACTAATAGGTGTTTGGAGATGTTGGATTACTGTAACCATTTGCGGACGAAATTCAATGATAACAGATGCCCCCTGATGTATGAGGTTAGGAGCATATGTATAACCAAAATACATCAATGTTTCTTCTATTGAGAGTACCTTTGTAAGAAAGAGTGTTGAGGGGAGTTGCAAGAGTGACCCATTGGAGGGAGAGGGGAACCAGTGGGACCCAAACCTTTCACAAGGTGTGGAAAAATAAAATTGTGTACAAACGAGGTGGACATGCCCCATGCTCATGTCATGTAACTCAAAAATGTATAAGAGAGTAACTGAAACTGTGTGTTGGTGTAGATGACTAAAGCACCCTCCGGGGTGTGTTGATAATGGCAGAGGATAATTATGATGGTGAACAAACTCTGAAAAGAGGCGATGACACCTATAATAAGTGTCGAGTATTTGTGGGCATTAATGGCCCAACAAACTTCAGAGGTCTTCGGTGAATATAAAAACAACTGCAATAGTCACGAAGTAAGACCCACTGCAACATGAGAAAGTGTTGGAGTCGAATCTTATTGGGTTCAACGATAGCAGAGAGAAATGATGGTTTTCTCTATGCCATCTGAGAGTCCTCATTGTAAAGGTAATGAGAGTCAAGATACTGTCGTTGTTGGCCCTTAACCAAGTTTTTAGGGATCTGGTCAAGTTTGACCTATTTTGGGACTTCGATAGCCTATCGAAGAAGGAGCGTAAGACGAAGCATAGATCACGGGATCTCAGCCCCTTTTTAGGTCCTTTTTGGGTTATGGGATTATGTAACGAGCATGGGATGCCGACCCATGGGTTTACCCATGATTAGGCCTATTTTGTAATGTATAAATAGATGTCTAGGCTATGTAAGAAGGGGACGAGATTGATATATCTATGTGATATTAGGTTAAGTGATAGATCTATGTGATCAAAGGATTGTAAGTGCTCTTTGCATCCTGTGTGAGGCTTGCAGAGATAAGTGTGAGTGACTGAAGAAGGCTTAGTGCAGTAACCTAGCTTGGAGAAGGAGGAACTGGTGAGGTGTGTGCAGATCTCCTGTCCTAGGCGGAGTAGGAGTTTGGCGGCTCTGTGTTTGTAACTGATTGACTGAAGACAATAAAGAAGAAGAGTTGGTGGATGTATCCCCAGGGTGGGGGTGAACCACATAAACATTATGTTGTTCTGCTTTGTTCTTTGTCTTGATGTGTTTATGACTTCTCTTGCTAAGTGCTTAGATAGAAATAGATAAATATGCTTATGGTTTGTGCTAATGATGTGTATGAATGTTAGATATGACCTATGTAAAGGTGCTTAGTGCTTGATATTCTAGATTGTACCTACCTCTTTATGATAAAGTGCTTAAATACATCATATCTGAGTGAATGATGCGATGTTATGTTCTATCTGCACAGTAGATTAGTGGTTAAATATTGAGGAATTGTCAGTGCTAAGTGCTCTCTTAAGTATTATAATCACATATATGTGTCCCAGCTAAGGTTGTAGACACTTGAGTCCTACAACCATCCTTGCCTCTACCTCAGGTGAGACTTCATCTACTTCGTAGGTGTTGCCGAAAGGGCCAGTAGTTAGGGTTTTGTTGGTGCAATGTTGTAGTGTTGAACCCTGAGTATGCCCATGTGCCAACAAATGGTTCCATTTTCGGAAGCTGAAACTATGATTGTTGGGAACTGAGAAAGAAGAAGCTTTGTACAAAGATTCGACCTGGAACTGTGAAAGCTCCATGCATAGATCAGTTGCCCTAGTGCGCAACATTCTATTAGACTTGTGAAGCTTTGTGCCAAGAAAAGAGGTAAGATCTGCAAGCTCTGTGCTCTGATAAAGGTAAGAATAGTGAAAATTTCTAGATCTGGAAGCTTTGTGCTTTGTAAAAGTAAGATTAGTGGAATTTTTTGTTTCAAAAGTATGGATCTAGGTATGTTTGATAGATTTTGTCCTAGCTTGAAAACTAGGGCACTAATAGATGAAAGAAGGTTTGATATGAGTAAATATTATAAGAATAGTGAAAGATATGGTATACCTATGCATAGAAAGAATGTTTGGACTAACAAATGGATGCAGGATCCTAGAGACTCGTAGAAAGAATTTGTTGCAAGTTAGCTCCTATGATCCTAGTGCGCAGTATAGGAGAAGCTGGAGATCATTTAAAATAAAGAGAGGATTAACCCTCTGTTACAGTTGCAGAAGACCAGGACATCTTGCTAAGGAATGCCCTGGGAAAATACCTAGTTGTCTTTGTTGCAAAGCTATGGACCATGAAGTGTTGGATTTCCCTAGAATGATTGATAAGCTTGAAGAAATGAATCTGAATCAAGAAAACCCTAAGGAAGATCTAGAAACTAAGGCTATGGAAGAATCCCAGAAAGAATCAAAGAAAGTATTGCTACAGATGAAAGAAAACGTGAATGACCACCGACATGTCATCTTATCAGAGATCTTCAAAGAAAAAGAATACCTTGAAGCAAGAATAGGAGACTTCGACATTGACTGTGTTCTATATGAGGAAATACAGGTGAATATCATGACAGAAAGAACTTGGGAACTCTTAAGGAAGCCTTCTATGACTCTTTCATTGGGAGGAATAGGGCTATTCAGAGGAAAGATGATAAACCTCTATGGGAGGCTCGCTCAGATACCTATGAATGCAAATGGAACTTCGACAGAAGAAGATTTTGAGATTATTAAATTTACTGAGGACAATGCCCCATTTACCATGTTACTGGGAAAATATTAGATTGATAGAGATCAATCCAGATGAAGGAAGAAGAAGAAATTTTGGAGCAGAAGAAACAAGAGTTAAAATATTTCATGACTAGAAGGATCGCACACTTGATTGAAGAACAGGAGAATAGATCAAATATTTTTAACACCAGAGACCTGGATGTCGAAGCTGCAATAACATTAGGGGACCCGCAGAAGACTGAAGTACCTACCCCAGTTAAAGAATAAGTATTACCCTTGAATCCTAGGAAAGAATCTCAACAGCGTGCAGTGACTATGTCAAAAGAAGATAAGAATCAGAATGGAAAAAAGGAATACCGAGACGAAGCTCACTGGAAAGAAGGCTAGAAAACTAATTAAGAAGAGAGCTAAGATCGAAAAGTTGTAGAAGGATCTAGAAGGAACCTCGCAGAAGGAAAATTTTCAAAATTGGAGCTTTGTCAGGATATCAGAACAACGTCACATGGAAATTCGCCATGGCAAAGAAATATAGTCGTTGGGGACATTATAACCATTTGATCAATGCTCTGAACGGGTAGAAAGGAATTTATGGTCAGACATCTCACCATCAAACCATTGGAACTGCGTTGTAATGGACATAACAGAGTTAATGAAGGCTTCATACCCATTGCAAGCGACCCATTGCCGAGTTACCTATTTATTTTGTCATGCCATGCACCGAGAACACATTTTGCTAACCAAGAGTTTGAGCCCGCAAAATAAATGGATTTTTCACAGTGATCATCGCACTCTTTCCGTCTATTTCATTCCAGTCTCTAAGTTAATCTTGAACCCGATATCATTAATCTTGAGTGCATATGTCCGACGAGCTTAACACAGTCGAAGAATCTGTGAGAGAAGTACTACTCAACCTGATGACTGAAAGAGTCATGCCGAAGACAGAATTATCTATAGGGGTCCAAACTTCATCCACCAGAACAGTGCAAGCATCTCCATCAACTGCTCATAGAGCCAGACCATCTTGACCACTAGATGAAAAGTGAACCAAACACAAGGATGACTTGGTGAATGCTAAATTGATTCCAACCATATTACCCACCTATATTCCACCTCTGACTGGTGTAGTGAATCGAGACAGTGTGCCCAGATATTTTGAATACACCTTGGTTACGACATATGTCCCGAAGGGGATACGTGCAGTTCGAACAGACCAAGACAAGATTGCAACGTTGAAGTTTAGTGACTTCAACCTCAGAGATCAAAAGGTCCATAACATGCTCGCCCTGTACAAGTACCTAACCAAGATGAAGGGAAAGAATTCTAAGATAATCCCCCAGTCGTGGATGATGAACCTCGCGCAGTCCACCTTGCTGAATGTCATGAAGATCCCACACTTCAGATGACTCCAGGAATTCAATGCCTATGTCAATATGCTACTTTCTTGTTACCATGGCAGATACTTGTAGTTAAACTATCGTATTACAGTTGATCCGACATTGATCCATAGGATCACAAGGTTGAGTATGCAAGGGTTTGACCCACAGGATTTCTATCCTAGAAAATCCATGGACCGCATGCTAGCATAGAAAATCAAGGACACCTACGGAGATGTCAAGAAGGGGACGTGAGGCTACAAGGTATCTTCTATCCATAGTGGCGCAGTATGCCTTGCCTGTCAACTAATTGTAGGGAAGTTAGTAAGAAAGAACCAACCTACCCAAGTCACTGGCTTTGTAGTCAACCTTGCAAGGAAGTGCGTGAAAGGTCTACAGATGAACTGGGTGAAGTACCTAGTGAGCTAGTTGGAACTTGACTGCAGAGAAGCAAAAGATCAAGGTTATGAATTCCATTTTATTTTTCTTTTGATCCTTATTGAATTTGTCACCTAGGAGATGCTGGAAGGTGCGACCTTCCTTGACATCGAGCCATTTGAACCATTGGCCGTGAAGTTCAGTACACTATGGTATTCAAGTGATATGAATAAACAGTGGCAGTCAAATGTTTTTTTTCATACCTACTACAATCAATTGAAGATAGACATACATTCCAAGCCTTGCATCACTCTGAATACTCTGCATCGATTCAGGCCTTTGATGAATTTTAGATCATATCGGCATTTTATTTACATTACAGTGCAAGCCAATGAGCATAAGCAACAGCTTCAGTCCTACTACAAGCTGATGGAGGGGGACCTGGAGGAGATCACTAAGGACTGGTCGGTGGACCTCCTTATCCCAGTAGACCCTGTGGAGATATATAACATAGACAGCCCAGAAAATGTGCAAGATACACCCAGACCTAGCAAGACAAAGAAGATCAAAGAAGTACAAGATTTAAGCAGTGCCTCAGTGAAGACTGCTTACATATCACCAAAGCAAGGGGGTGTTGGAGAAGAGATAAATGGCACAGAAGTTGAACAAAATAAAGGCGAAGTAACACTGCCCAGAGATGAGGAGGACCCCTCGAAGAAAAGGAAGCTTTCCCCCCTAAAGCCTTCTTCCCGGAAGAAACCAAAATCCGTCATGACAAAGATGAAGACTACACTCACTCCTCATGATTTTGATTTCATCATAGCATCCCTGAACGATGCTTCGCTGGAAATAGTAGAGAAAAAAGAGGCTAAGCAGGAGGAGATGTACAATAGAATTGAGGTCGAGCTCCAAAGGGTACAGCATGCCCTTCAGTTCAGAAGCACAGTCTCCATTGCGCCCCTACCATCAAGAGAAATTGAGTTGAGAGATGAGCCATCCCAACTCCACCGGCTAGCTGATACAGTCAAAGCTTTCCTTTGACGAGCACAAGAGAAAATAGAACAATCCACCCAATCTTTGATGCAAGTATAGGGAGTACTTGTAGAACAGTGTCGAGCTACAGGATAGGAAAAGAGTTCTCTCCAAGCAAAGTTTGATGAAGAAAACGCACAACTATAGAAAGGAAAGGAACAGTTGCTAGCAGAGCAACTTAAAGTGAAGGAAGCAGTCAACAGATCACTTCACTCTGTGAAAGTCATAGAAATCAAGGTAGAATATTGAGTTACATAGTAGGTATAACAGCTCGAAGTAGCCATCCAGCAGCTCTATCAGCTCATAGCAGACTTAGAGTTTCGCACAGTTCCCAAAACCCCGCAAGATGTAAGGGACCAAAAAGAAGCAACTGCTCGCAGTGCAGTTGAGAGACTAAAGACCCTTTCCATGGAATGCAAGAAGTTGATTAACCACAACACCCAAACATATGAGAAACTCACCGAGAACCCATAGTTGCAGGCACTGGATTCGTAGCTCCAGGAAGCGAAGTAGCGCGCAGAGACACTACACATGCAGTTGAAATCCATGTCATCCATAGAAAGAACGAAGCGGTCTCAAGAGCAGCACACTACCCAGCAACAGATCCATACTATCCAAATCAGAGTTATAGAAGTAACTCAAAGGATCCAACCTGTACAAGATAAGGCTTACCAATTGTTCAAAGAGATTCAAAGTTGAGGAGCAGATCTAGAGCAGGTTGTCATCGTAGCAGAACAGAGCCTAGATAGACCTGTCAATGACACAGTCATCTAGGAGTTCACTGAACAGGAGGTCGTAGCACAATAGAAATTCCAAGAAGCTCGAGCCAAGCTCGAGTATTTTTAAGCAGAACTACCCAGACCAGAGTGACTCGGGATGAGTCACAGGTGAGTGTTGGGGGTCGATTGGCCCTTCACCAAGTTTTGAGGGATCTGGTCAAGTTTGACCTATTTTTGGACTTCGACAGCCTATCAAAGAAGGAGCACAAGATGAAGCAGATATTGCAGGATCTTGGCCCCTTTTTGGGTTATGGAATTATGTAACGAGCATGGGATGTCGACCCATGGGTTTACCCATGATTAGGCCTATTTTGTAATGTATAAATAGATGTCTAGGCTATGTAAGAAGGGGACAAGATTGATATATCTGTGTGATATTGGGATAAGTGTTAGATCTATGTGATCAAAGGATTGTAAGTTCTTTGTGCATCTTCTGTGAGGCTTGCAAAGCTAAGTGCGAGTGACTGAAGAAGGCTTAGTGCAGTAACCTAGCTTGGGGAAGGAGGATCTGGTGAGGTGAGCATAGATCTCCTATCCTAGGCAGAGTAGGAGTTTGGCGGCTCTGTGCTTGTAACTAATTGATTGAAGACAATAAAGAAGAAGAGTTGGTGGACGTAGCCCCAGGGTGGGGGTGAACCACGTAAACACTGTGTTGTTCTACTTTGTGCTTTGTCTTGATGTGTTTATGACTTCTCTTGCTAAGTGCTTATATAGAAATAGATAAATCTTCTTATGCTTTGTGCTAATGATGTGTATGAATGTTAGATTTGACCTATGTGAAGGTGCTTAGTGCTTGATCTGCTAGATCGGACCTACCTCTTTATGATAAAGTGCTTAAATACATCAGATATGAGTGAATGATGCAATGTTTTGTTCTATCTGTGCAGTATATTAGTGGTTAAATATTGAGGAATTATCAGTGCTAAGTGCTATGTTAAGTATTATAATCACATATCTGTGTCCCATCTAAGGTTGCAGACACCTGAGTCCTACAACCACCCCTTCCTCTACCTCAGGTGAGACTTCATCTGCTTCACAGGTGTTGCCGAAAGGGTTGGTAGTTAGGGTTTTGTTGGTTTGTTGTTGTAGCATTGAACCTTGGGTCTACCCCTATGCCAATAGTCTCCATACTAGAAACTGTGTTGATGTCGACAGAAAGGGAGACGTGAATCCAAGAAGTGAAGGGCTTCATGAAATCCACTAGATAAGATCAGGAACTGATGAGGAACATGGACGAAGTCAAGAAGCGGTGAGACTCAAGACTGCCTTTGGTTGGGGATATATGTAAAGGATGAGTGGCAGCAACCGTGAAATTGAATCTAGCATTAGGGGGATGACTAGACGTGGGTAAATTGTGCCATAGGCATGAAAAAATGGACAAACGCAGATATTAGAGGTGGACGGACTGTGAGATACGCAAGGGTTTACGGATGATGTCAACAAGGGTAGGAAGTAAAAAATTCCCCAACCAAGGGTGACAGGGGTTGCTTTTCCATAAAATGAAGGTCGCGAAAGGTGACAACAGAAAGCTATGTAAATGCTGGAAACAAAGGTTTTGTACAATTAACAAATGAATAAAGAATAAGTTGGGACAAGTGTGTAGAAACAGAAACAGGTGCCCCAGTGTAAGATGTCTTGGTTGGTGAGGGTGCAAGTCGCTTGGAAAAAAGGTGGAGGGTGGGGGGGCCCATAGGTGGGTTTTTGTATTAGGTAAATGAATGGAGGACATTATGTAGATGGGAAAATTGATGGTGGATGAGATGGAGGGTTAATGATACTGCGAAGGTGCAGTCAAATGTGAACCGTGATGAGATTATCCGGGAGTCGGTTTGGGAAATCTAGAAAAATGAGGAGAAGGAGCATGTGGTTGATTCTCAGGAATGTAAAGACTATTAGGACTCCCTTCCCTATGGGATGAAAACGGCATGAGTTTCAAAGTGCTAAAGGAAACTATAATTGGAACAACTCATGTAGGAGAGAGTGTTACCGGTTGACAGTATTGAAATGCAGCGGAGGTGTGAGTACTGCAGAGTCGGATGGGGGGACCCTAGAGGAAAATATCAGAGGGTGTGACTGGGAGATGCAATTGATATTCAGAGGGAATGATTACATGTCAATGTCGATGATATACCTGAAGGGGCAGCATTGATGCATGATGACCAAGTACCTGCACACATGAAAACTGAATACCCAATGTGAACAATATCTGAAGATAAAGAACATATAACAGTTATTCAATAATTTGTGAACATAAGCAGGTGTACCTGGGAAGGATGTGAGAAAAATGTGTCCTCTGGGGCTGAGGATGGATGGTGACCCGGGGGATGTGACTGGGTAGGGAGAGGGAGCCTGATCTCATGGCTGAAGACGGATTGGAAAATGGACGACCGAAGCTCCTGTAATTGATCTCGAAATTTCGGTAAAAGGGACTATATATAGTTGTAGGGCCCACAATGCCACCTCATTTGTACCTGTTATCTTAGTGAGTTTACGAGAGGTTTTAGAGGATATTTGGAGATTCTGGGAGATTGAGCTAGCTGATATTGTATTAGTGAGTGCCAGGTAAGTGGTCGTATCCTCCTGCATAGTTATTAGGATTTCTTTTGTGGGCAAGGCCGTACAGATGGTTGTACGATGGGATTTTTTGATAGTGTGCCCCCCAGTGCACAGGTGATCGAATGATTTGTGTGCATGAGGTCATGGTTGTAATTGGGACAACTGCACACAAGGGCGCCTGAAGGGGGAAAACATGCATGCATTGGATGCGTGCCTGTTTGAATCATAGTTGTGCATTTGTGTGCAGTTGTGTTCCTAACAGTTGCACATGTGTGCGCAACTGTGTAGCGGATAGGCACGCTTGAATGCACGTATGTGTGTGTGACAAGGGTGCATGAATGTGCCTCTGTATCTCTGAAATTTGTGCATGAATGCACAACTATGCGACAAATAGGTGCTCATATGTCCACGCCTGTGGGGAAAACAGCCACACACTTGAGGCAAAGATGAGGGGTGTAAAAAACTTTATCTTTTTTGGAGATTTTGGTGTTTTTATGGGTTGTGATGTCTGATCAAGTACTGTATATGTGGATGCAGGTGACAAGTTTGAAAATTCCATTCCATTGGAGGGAGAGAGACTGGGAACGCCTGAGAGAGGAGGTGAGAGATGAGGAGCCGGTTGTACGGGGACCTTTGGCAGCCTGTGGGTTGCTAAATGTTTTTGACTGTTCATTGGTGTGGGCACAGGAGTACTTGTTGCAGTTCCTGATATAGATGTGGAGCCTGGATCTACAATGTTTATTGTGCGAGGGGAGCAGCTCACATTCTCGGCAACCGAGGATATTTCTTGACTGGGCTCCCTTTTCGTGGGATCCCACTATCGGCTAAGCCCATGTTACCCGGGGATGGACAGTTGGCAGACATGGCTTGGACATATTGTTATGGAGAGGACTTTATTTCAGGCTCAGTTGTGAGGATTGGGGTTATGGACACCCTTGTGCATCGTTGCATTACAGTGATGATTGTGAGGGTGTATGGGTCTCTAGCTACCCAGCAGATTAGTGGTGGGAAGTTGAAGATCATGAAGAGGGCACTGAGTGGTGAGCACTTTGCCTGGGTGTGATGCTACACACCAAGATGAGAGGGAAGTTGAACCAGTGTCGAGTTGCCGACTCCGGTGATTTTTCCTTTAGGTCTATCTTAGTGGCCTGGTTTTTGGAGAGGGTGCCCATGTTGCGCCCGAGAGTTTTGTTGGATGCGTCGAGCGTGTGAGAGTCGTGATTGAGGTAGTGGGTGGTGATATTCGTCCTTCATGGGGGTGGGGAGGGTGGCCATTACTTTACGGTTGAGTTTGCATGGGTGTGGCGTCATATGCCACAGATCATACTCCAGTTCCCATATAGTGGGGTGGATTTTCGAGAGGACCCAAAGATGGTGCTACCCCCTGGAGTCGTGTTCGACCATGGAGGTATGTTGATGTATTTGATGGTTTTTTATTTGTAGATAATATAGCATATGTTTTATGTATGGATGTAAATTGATGCTATCATTGGTTTTTTGTGTGTGTAGATGTGGGACCTTGCGGACGAGAGGTAGAGTTGGTTAGAGTGCCAGCTCGGCTGGGGCCCGTGAGACCACCGTGGGTAGAGTCATGGGAAAGGGAGAGACACCGATGATATGAGGTTGATGTGAGGTCAGCCGCTGATTAGAGAGTAGGCATGAGACGCCGATATGATGATCCCGGTGCAAGGCCTTCACACGCTCCTCCGAGGGGGGCTGACGGAGAGTTCAAGGATTTTCGCCACCGATTGGAGGCAGTACTACAAGGAGTTCCTGAGGGCATGTGGACTTGGATCTAGGATGAGGGAGTCTTGGAGAAATGTGTGGGCCTTCCGGCTTAGTTGTGAACCTTGATCCACAGAGCAGTTGCAGCGGGGGTAGCTATGACTGGGTAGTTGCCCCCAGGACCTGAGGAACCTCTAGTTGGTGGGGCACCTCCTCCAGAGAGAGGACCAGGTGGTGGAGCTCTAGAGGTGCCTTGAGGGCCTCTGTATATGTATTTTTGTATTTATATAGGCTTGTGAGCCATTTTTTTATAGGGTGATGTGACACCGACTTTGTACTTATAGGGGTGAGGTGGTTCACCTGCCTACGGATGACGGACACATTGTACTATTTTTTGTAAACATGGATGGCATATTGATCGATATATGTATATATGGATATACATTTTGGATCTATATGATGTTCACCTGTGATGACGATTTTTGATGTATTTTATGATGTCTAATCTACATTCTATGATGGACTTTTGATGGTTTATGTATGTGTAACAGTATCTTGATGTGATAAATGCCAATATAACACTAGGTTAGCCATATTATCTGTGATTTGATTGAATTGTCATGGAATATGTGTAAATGTGATTGAATCAAAATGTTGAGATAAAAATCTAACTTGTAGGTGTTTTTGGAAGAGGGAAGGATCACGAACATGGTACACATTGTTGAGCTGAAGGACCATGAGCTGGGAATCTAGTAAGACGCTAAGGTGAGGAATATGGAGGTGACTAGCCTCGGTAAGGAGGCCAATGACGGTTGTGTATTCTGCTTAGTTGTTGGTTGTTGAGACCAAACATATGTCGTTGGAGTGGAGTAGTTCATGTGAGGGGGTATAGAGGGCCCAAGCGGCTGAAGCGAGATTCTGTGTCCATCGGCTAGCTCCGTCGGCGTATGATCTGGATTATTTTTGGTACGAAATGAGAACGGAGATATAATAAAGAAATGCATAGAGATATCGCAGATATTCAATAATATAACAGAAATGTATCAAATATGCAACCATAAACATAGATATACAGTAATACACGATTTCTATTAATCAAAGAAATGTACAGAGACAGTAAAAATGCAGAGTGAAAGACTCGCTAGAATGGTGGCGGATTATCTCTGAGAAGAGATGTGACGGTTGCGCTCATTCACAAGAAGATGGTTACAATGAGGATATGAAGGCCTTTTTACAATAAAAAAAGAGTTCCAAAAACCCTAGACATACAAAAACATAACCCTAGGAGATGAAGTGCCAAAAGTCATGTGGGCCCCGTTTGGGTAAGTTAGTACATCAACTACCTGGGGTCGTAACTTTTACATACAATCTTTGTTTTAGGTGTGTGATATCCCATTGGAAAGGTATCATCGAGGAGATTCATTTTGGGGGCTCAATCATGCCTTCATCTATTATTTAGGAGATCGATCCTCAAAAAACTTTATTTAGGCCCTCAAAATGGCCCCGGAAGTTAAAAACTGCTAAAAATAGTAATTGCCAAAATTGCCAGAAATTTGTTTTGAGCCAGTCAGACAAGGTGGCCGCCCACCAATATCCACCTAGATCAAAATAAACAATGTGGTAGGCTGATGGAGGAGGCATCTTTCAAGAACATAAATGGTAGATTAGACACAAGGCATGGAGGGAAAAAAGAATATTAAAAACTCTACAAAATGTGTACAGAAAGGAAAAAGCCTAGTGTAGAACGACTATGCTCAGGCATACAATTTCTTTAAGTACAACCTGTTGAAGGGTTCTTTGAGAGGGTGACCTTCGTGAGAGGCCAGGATGTATGCGCCTTTAGTGATGCAATGTTGGATGATGTAAGGTCCATGCCATAATGACTCAAATTTTCCATGGTCGAGGGTATCATGAGCAATATCATAAGCAAGGATGAGGTTGCCTTCATTGAATGAGCAAAGGTTGACATGGCGATCAAAGGTATCCTTCGACCATTTTTTGGCTGCCTCATTGTTTTGTAATGAAGACCGACGGTCTTCATCTCGTGATTATAAGTTTAGAAAATGCTACTCCATTGGAGCAGTGTCAGGTAATAGTTCAATAGCGGTGCGTAAGGTGGGAATTTTGCACTTGATGGGGAGAGTGGCCTCAACCCCATGGACTAGATGAAATGGTGTAAAACCAGTGGTATTTTTAACTATCGTGCGATAAGCCCATAGTACGGAAAACAACATATGATACCAATTGGTATTATGTTTGTTAATTGTGCATTGCAACATGGTTTTGAGGACCTTGTTGATTGCCTCTACCTGTCTATTGGACTGAGGGTAGTATGGGGAGGCGAACTCATGGGAGAAGCTTAACCTGGAGGAGAGTTCGACAAAAATCTCATTCTCAAAGTGTTTCTCATGATCGAAGACTAACTGTAGTGGGACTCCAAAGCAGGAGATGACGTGGTTAAAGAAAAAACGTGTTGCAGTGTCAGCGGTGTTGTTGAAGCTAGGCATGGCTTCAGCCCACTTGGTGAAGTAATCGACTGCCACGAAGATGTATTTGTGTCCATCTCTATATGGAGGGTTGCAAGTCATGAATTCTATGCCCCATTTGCAAAAGTGGTTGGCAGTAATGATGGGGTGTAGAAGAGTGGGTGGTGCTCATGCTTTGTTGGCATATAGCTAACATTTTTCAAATTGATTCACAGTGTGGATGCCATCATGAAACAAGGTGGGCTAGAAATATCCTGCTCGAATGATTTTCTAGGTAGTGGACAGCCCAGAGAGGTGGCCACCACAAGCTTCATTGTGGTAATCATTTATAACTCTGTCAGCTTTGTTGATGGTCAAACAACGACGGAGTATGGTGTTGACCCCTCATCGATATGAGATGTCACCGATAAGGAGGTAGAAAGGGGCCTAGTGGAGAATACTTCGATGATCGTCTCGGGAGAGGTGATTTCCAAACTTCTGTGTTTGGAGGTATACGAGGAGATCATTGTACCGGGGATCATTCAAGGGGATGTAAAAGAGATGTTTGTCGGGGAAGTCTGTATTGACGGGAGAACTGGTAGTATCAGGGGGAAATGTCATAATGATTTTGGCAAGGATGAGGGATTTCTTTCTCTTGGGTGTTGAAAATTTGTGGTCATACTCCTGAAGGATAACGATCCATTGGGAAAATTTTCCATTAATTTGTCATCGACTGAGCAAGTATTGCATGGGGTTGGAATAGGCTACGACTTTGGTAGTTCGAAGCAGAATGTAATGGTGCAATTTCTGGACTGCGAGGACAATTTCAAGGGCATGTTTCTCTTCGTGATTGTATTTCAAGGGTGGCCCTAAAAGATTTTTACTAATATAGTAAATTACATGCTCACTGTCATCATCCCCTAGTTGGATGAGAACTCCGGCGACTGAGATGACTGAGGCCGATAAGTAGAGGATATAGTCGCGGTCATAGTTGGGTGGACTAATCAAAGGGGCATTGGAGAGTGCCTCTTTTAGATCATCAAAATTGGTTTGGGCATGTTCATCCCATTGAAATGGGATATCGTGGCATAAGAGGCGAAGGAAACCGTGTGCATGAGTGGCATAATTGGGGACAAAGAGGCATAAAAAGTTAGCTTTTCCTTGTAATCTTTGCATATGGCGTAAATTTCAAGGGGGGGGAATTTCTATGATGGCTTGGACCTTGAGGGGGTCCACATTGATGTCGTGTTGGGAAACGATGAACCCAAGGAGGCATCCAGTAGTGATGCAGAATACACACTTGAGGGGGTTCAAGCGAATATTGTATTGACAACACCTTTGGAAGATGATCCGTAAATCATCAAGATGTTGAGTGTGTTTCTTGAATCGAGCGGTGAGTTCATCCAAGTATGTGAGGATGATATGAGCTAGATCAAGAAAAATGTAATTCATGGCCCATTGGAAAGTTGTATCAGTGTTCTTGAGGCCAAAAGGCATGACACGATATGAAAATGTACCCCAGGGGGCAGTGAATGTGGTTTTGTATTGATTGGCTGGGTGAATCTGAATTTGGTTGTAGTGAAACAAACTGTCCATGAAGGACAAAGCCTCATGGTCAACACAATCATCGATAATTTGGTCGATAAAGAGCATTGGAAAATTGTCTTTGGGACAGGCGTGATTGAGGTTGCAAAAATCAGTACAGAGATGAATAGTACCTTGTTTTTTGTTAACAGGGATGGGGTTGGAGACCCATGATGTATATGTGATGGGGTATATGAACCCAGCAGCACGTAATTTTTCAATTTCGGCTTTGATGTCATCCGCTTTGGATGGGTGTAGTGGACATTGCTTTTGTCGTACAGGTGTGATATTAGGCCATGTGTCTATATGATGTCCAACAATAGAGGGATCAAGGTCGGGCATCTCTGTGTATGACCAGGAAAAAATGTCCTCGTATTCCTGGAAAATGGATTTGTAAGCTATAAGTTGTTCAGGAGAGCATGCGGCACCAATGGTGATTTCCTCTACGATTCTAGGTTTGATGGAAATATTGATTTTGACGGTGGGGGGAATGTTGGCCATGTTGCCTTCTTCAAAAGAATCGGGGGCAGGGATAGGATTATTGAACCAGTCTATATGCCCTGATGGGAGAAAAACTTTGGTTTCGATTGCATATATTGAGTTTTGGTTAGGAAGCGTAAAGGATTCCTATGAAAGAAAGAGCACTATGTGATGGAGCGGATCCCATGGGAAATCGGGGGTAGTTAATTCCGCGAGGATGTCTTCATCGCAGTGGAACTGTTGAGAATATAGGGGATCCAGGGGAGTAATATTGGTAACTGTCACTGTTTGGTTGTCTTCTGGTGGTGAAGAGGTAGGGGGGATGATGTAAGGGGGTTGTGATGGTTTTCTCAACATAAACCAAATATTGAGATACTGTGGGTTGAAAATGGTAGTCGGGCGTAAAATTTCCATGGGGAAATGAACTAGAGAATTGTGGGGATTTGGGGGAAAATCCTCATATAAGTTATCCAAGAACCATGGAGGAGTAGGGAGTGCCTTAGGCTCAGGAGAGATGGTATGAACAACATCAGTGGATGGAGTAGGAGTAATCACTAGTACCTCTGCCAGTGAGGGGGTGTAGGATTTTGAATAAGGGCCATTTGGCGACGCCTGTATTTAATGATCATAAGACATTGGTATGTGAAATGATCAAGTGATTCGTAGAGAGAGCAAGGACATCTCATATGTTCATTGATTGAGGTTGTGACATAGTGGATGTCAGTGAAATGTGTTTAAGATGACGCGGTTGGAGGGGGTTCTTGCTGAAAGCTTTGGCATACCGCCATTAGCGTCTGCCAAAATTGAGGTAGCGCAGGGCCACGGTGGGTGTAATGGCCATACTCTGAACAAATGGCACGTGTGAATTTGGTTCGCAACCCTTTACTACCTATAGTATGGGATGTAGTGGTAGTATTAGGTGAACTGGATGAAGCAATGAGCGGTGTCGTTGCTCGAGGGAGTTGAATTAAATTGCGTAGCTCAGGGAGAGACAGACATTTATTGGTGGGGTGTCCATCTTTCTCACATAGTGCATAGGGAGGTTGAACTCATGGGGGAAGTGGATCAGTGAGCTCTTTCTTCTTCCGTCTACCCCCGGTTGTCACAGTGGTGCTAGTAAGTGAGTGTGAGGGTGGTGCGGTTGGAGTAAGTATTGGAATCTGCATCAGGATTCCTTCTGTTTGGGGAGGGAGGGATGGTTGAGGGACCATCGTAGGTGGATGTAGATACCATACTAGAATTTCCAGAACCATATTGGGAAGGGTAAGCATTACGGCTACTTGGAAAGCTTGTACACTCGGTGGGGGGTAAAAGAAGGGGATTTT
>JZKD02S0068974.1:1027402-1043264 GCA_000966675.3 Picea glauca
ATCGGGAACAGGTGGAGATGGAGAGTTCTCAAGGAATTCCTGAGGGAGGAGCTCTGCGACTAGTGGGACGTCAGATAGTAAAGAAGCCTCTATGGGAGGAAGGGTATCTCCAGTTTCAGTTCCATTGGATGATATGGCATAGACTTGTGCTGAGGGATGTATGAGCGGTGGTGCTCCATGGTATGTCCCTAGCAAGGATGGGTCTTTGAAAATTCTGGGGCCCATGTCGATGAGTGGTTAGGCATCGAAATTAGTGTGGACAAAAGGTAGGATGTTATCAATGTTCGAGGAAGGGTTAGGCTCGTAATATGAAACTTGATCGATGGTGATGATCTTCCCGTTATGGGGGAACATCATTGTGTGAAACATAGAAGAGGGCACAACCTTCATAGCGTACATGTAGCTATGACCAAACAAGATATTGTAATCGAGTGGGGAGTCGATAACCTCAATGTCAATAAGGATAGTCTTGCCCCCGAGTTCAACGGGGACATTTTGAAAGAGCCCTTTAGGAGAGGATGGTCGTCCATCATAATCTCTCAAAGTGATGGCGGATGGTATGAGCTCAGGGGATCCAAGTTTCTACCATACGGTTTTGGACATGATGCATGTGGATGCACCTTCATCAATGATGCAGCGATGAACTATGATGTTCCAAATTTTAACCGGTATTTGGAATGATACCAAAGCGGGGAGACGAGGTTCTCCGCTATTGATATCAAACGTGATGAGTCTAGTATCAACAGAGTCGAATGCCCCTAGGGTGGAAAGTAATGACTTTCATTGAGTAGGACAGTTTTGAAGGACTTCTAAGACTGACATGGCGGTAGGAGATTGTGCCAACTCATCGACCAAACTATAATTGTGTGATGCCCTAGCTTGAGGATTTTTGACATTTTGTAACAATGGGATGCGAGGAATACAAAGGGGTGTTTCAGTATTAGGGTGTGGAATCATCAAAGGTGGTCCATTTGTAGCTAGAACTTCTTCTGAGGTAGTAGGATTAGATTCAGGGGATGCATTGTATTGACAACTACACGTTTGTAGAAGTATTTCTTTCTCGCTAGTGAGGAGGATAATGCAATCTGCAAGATTGCCAGGATTTGAATATTGTCCCATCTATGGTGGGGAAGGGTGCATATCCTATTGGGTATTCATCACCCCTTGGTGTGGAATGGGGTTTTGCAGCACAACTGGGGTTGGTTGCTACACATATTATTGTGGGGCCTACTGAGGGGAAGGCAGTCTTGGGGGACGTGGTCTATTTCTGGATTCTTTCATCTATTTAAAGTCATCAATTTGAGGGCAATGGTGAGTATAATCGCCATACTCACCATAAAGGGCACAAGGGAAGTTTGTCCGAAGATTTTTTTTATTCTTCCCTTGGTTTCTGTTTTTATTGCCCCATTGGGGGTTCCGGTTCCCCTAATTCTGGTTGCCCCTGATAGGTTGGTTCTGTTGGGGGTGATTCCCTCTTGGTCCTGGATTATTATTGTTTCGGTTTTTTCCTTTGTTTTTGGCATTATTCGACTGATGGGTCGGATTTCTCATATTCAGTTGTTCAAAACTTTGAAATTTCTGAATGGGAGAGGGTTGAACAAAGTTAACCCCATCATGTGGTTGTCTTTGTGGTGGAACCATGGGTTGTGGAGGGTCGGGAAAAGGAAAGTACAGATTATTTTGTAGCAATGATCCATAGGGTACATAGGAAGGCGTAGTTCTTTCACTAGTACTTAGGGTGTAATATGAGGTAGAGGGGTTAAAAGAACTTGGTTTAACAGTCAGACACATTGTGGGTGTCGGCGGGGGTCCACTTATGGGTGGATGAAGGGAAATAGGGTATGGTTGTTGATAAGGGGG
Source organism: Picea glauca (assembly GCA_000966675.3). Taxonomy (NCBI): domain Eukaryota; kingdom Viridiplantae; phylum Streptophyta; class Pinopsida; order Pinales; family Pinaceae; genus Picea; species Picea glauca. The sequence goes on from JZKD02S0068974.1 coordinate 1,029,263, forward strand.
AGGAGGATAATAAGGGGGTCCTCCATATACCGGCGGATATTTAGGTGTACCATACATAGGTGGTTGTTGGGGGTGTGGATTGTGGTGTGTTGTGGTACCAATCAATCCATCTGCTGAGTGAGACATCCCAAGTTTGTCTTGGCTGAATGATACGGGTCTCGAGGCATCAGGTACTACCGTGTATAAGTATCCTGAATGTGCATAGATGAGGTCATATTGTTGAGCCTTGTTGATGGCTTCCTCTTTAGATTGGGGAAATGTGGAAGCCACATATTTGTCAAGGAGGGAGACAAGTGATTTGAGAAACCAATCAAGGCATTGTTGCTTGGTGGTTTCGGCTTTACATAAACTGTGTCGTCTACGCCATTCATGAATGTGGTTGGAGATATGAGTGGTGGATTATTGTTTAAACTTGGATAGAAGTTCAAGACCATTGTCATGGCAGATTGGTAATTGAAAGAAGGTCAAAAATGCTTTGGCCAAAGATTCAAAAGTCACATGGGACCCTGATTTTTCATCGACATACCACTTGGATGATGGGCTAGTGAGTGTGCATTGAAATAACCTTAATCAAACGGAGTCGTCAATGATGTTGTTTGAAGAGCACCATAAGTGGAAGGTCATGACATGGTTGGCAGGGTCATCTCCCACCTTTCCTTCAAACTTGGGGATCTCATAAGGTAGTTTGGTAGGCATTGCAGGCCATGTGGGATTGTGCAATATAGGATCATTTGTGAGCTTACTCAGATCCTGTATGTTGAGAGAAGCCAAGTATGGCATTTGGATTGGTGGTGGAGGGTTAGTTCCAGCCATGGTGTGAGTGATGTGTGTACTTGACCCATGAGGGGGGTTAGGTGGGGTTGTACTTACCCCTTGGGAATAAGTTTTCCCCTCACTTCCTTGTAAAGGAGAGTGAGTGGATGGTTGACCTTGGGAAGTGGACCCAAGTAAAGTTGATCCTAAGATAGTAGCACTCATAGGGGTGTGAGAAGGTGGAGTCGATGAGTTGGAAAGACTAGGAACTCCCCCTAGAATAGGAGGGATATTTAGCAAGCGTATGGAACGATGAGAATTATGTGGGTCCCCTATGATGTCCGACTAGCAAAGTGGATGTGTGCAGATGGTGATGAGAGTAATAAAATGAGCAAGATTATTTGTTATAATTTTGGAACTTCACAATATATCTCACAATCGTATGTAATCACAAGGGTATCATACATAAATCTTTTGAAAAATAAGCATACATGTGGATAGGTGGATTTTGTCCGTGTGGGAGAACAAAGAAAACAAATTCTCATGTCTTAAAAGATGTAACATCATTCCTCTCATAATAGCACTAGACCTTCCAATAGCACTCAACAGTGGGGTCTGAAGCCACTAGAAGAGGAACTAGTGAAGGATGAAACAATCAGTTATAATGAGGGGTAGAGGGTGCATGTCCCAAAAGAGCTGGTGATATTTCCCAATAGCCACACAAAATCCGATCAAGGTGCAATTGCAGCCCACAATTGCCACCTGGGTAGATGTCCTAAAATTTGGTCACTAGATACCTCGATCAAAGTGTGGCATTTAGATTTTTGGCCTCAGAAATGGGTCATGGGATGGATCATGTCCAAGATGTGGGTGCCTCAAGGGGGGATGCATAGAACAAATGGACCTCGGCCTTCGACCTTTCACGGGTATCTCCCTGCCTTATGGTGTAGGAACACTTGACTTGGAGGATTTAAAAGTTACCTATTTGTCAACTTCTAATGTTTGAAGATGTGAGAACCAGATAAAGGGGAGTCATTTGGATGCCTATCTCTGAGATACTACCTAGACTAAAAAATTTCTTTTGGCACCTTTTGTGCAGGAAAACTTAGTGAGTTTTTAGAAAAAAATTAGATGTGGTTGTTTGAGAAATTGGGGGGGTGAACCAATCTCGTTGAAATTAAGTGGGAGTGAATAGTCTCATCAAGGAAAGGGTGGGTTGTTTCGGAATCCCTTTGGAGGAAACTTACTTCAACCTCCATGATTCTAGATGAAACTATGTGAGTGAGTAGTGACTTTGTGTGTGAACAAGTGAAAGTGTGCCAAATTTTTAATAAGTTAGGTGTCACCTTGCAGCATGTGGACTTCGTGTGGTCCTTACAAGTCTTGATTACCTAATTTATTGGATTCCATTGGTACAACCTTGCGGAGTTTTAAAGTCCCTAGAGAACTAGCATGTGGACATATGGGTCCTTACCAATCCTTTAACTCTCTAGTGTTATTTAATCTAAGAAAGCTTCAAAATACTATCCTAGATTCTGGACATGTGGGCATGTATGGGCCTGTTACAAAAACCTTTAAACTCCCCTAGTGATGTAATCTAAGAAATTAGATTCAAAACTATCCTATCTTTGTAGCATGTGGGCATGTATGGGCCCTTACAAATTTAAGATATGTTTGAAAAAGAAACTAAGAGGACTCCCGAGGGGGCTGTTGTCATCTCCTAAAGATTTTGTCTTTAAGGGAGATGAAATTTTCCCTCGACCATTTTTCTGATTCTCAAGATTGCTCTATGGCACGAGAGAAGAGCATACTCAATGATTGACGTTCAATTTTTGGTCCCAATGCAAGTTTTATTATATGTGATATAGAATGATTCCAACTTAACTTTAATCAAAGAAATCCATCCATGTGGAAAAATGAAAGAAAAAAAGAGGATAAATATGGATTTTAACCCCCTAAGTGCCTATGTTTTGACTAACCCTTCATGTGAAGAGGGAATCCAAGTGTGGTGCATATTACAATTTTCATAGAATCAAGATCAAGAAGGCTATGGACCTTCAACATATCACAAAAATCTTTACAATGTTTGAATTTTTGGACAGATGTGTGGGTTGCAGAGTAGACAGAGGCGCATGTGGTGCCAATGCACAAATAAAAAATGATCTGTTGGTGTAGGTGCACAGAAGGTTCTTAGGAACAATATTCTCTTGGTGCACATGCTCGGAAGGCATGCTTGTGGGCTAAAAAACCTGTGCACTTTCTGTTACACAGCTGGGAAGAAAATTTTGGATGAAATTCTCTTAGCTCAGCTCTGAATTTATCTTTTTGTAGGTAGGCTTGGGCCATTTATGGTTCATGCAAGTTAAATAAACCAAAAAGAAGTGCTCAAACAACCCAAATGGGGAATAAATCGATACCTATCCCCAGTGGAGTCACCAATCTATTGTATCCTTTTCGTCACCTAAATGAGAAAAAGAAGGACACTTACAAGTCCAGTTGGGTTAGCTAGACAGGACAGAAATGAGTGCAGGATTCAAACACATCAAGAACAAGAAACAAATAAACAACTAAGCTAATAACAATTAAGGAAACTAAATTAAAGTGCATAAGGAAAGTAGAATAAAAAATAAACAATATTCATGCCACCAATGGATAGATTGTATTAGTGGGCAAACACCAAAGAGAAAGGGAGACTTATGGGTCCCCTCTTCCTCCAAGGGAGGGATCTTGAACCCCCAATGATTGATATCTTCTTACAAATAGCAAACTAGAAGGAAATGGTGAAGAAATCCAAAGCTCATTCACTCAAGAGGTGATGTGAATAGCTCAATGAAATGGTGCTTGTATGATCCAATGAGGAAAGAGGTTTCTTACAGAATAATATAGGTAGCATAACAATACAAATAGATTCTTGGAAATATAGTGCACCCATGGCCTCTTTTTATAGAAAAACTTTGAGGCATTATTCAACCAGTCTTTAGTGTGAACAAGGAGCCATTTATGGTACCTCTAGGTCTTTGACCAACCCCCCACTCAGATTCAGTTCAGATTTGAGGGTCAAATCGACTTGGGAGTTGAACTAGAAGTGGGTGGGAGGATGACCAAAATCATAAATGCGTTGTCCTGAGGTGTGCGTGGTTTTTTGCATCCATAGTCATGCATCGAGCACATGTGCACCTTTCCGGCAGTTTTGCCTGGCACATGTGCACGTGCTTCCTTTGTATTCAGAGTGCATGCTGATTTTATAACCAGTTGTATAGTTTTGTGCCCTTTGGAAATGAATTTTTTGGGCCATGGATGAACTAATAGGTGTTTGGAGATTTTGGATTCCTATAACCATTTGCAGACGAAATTTTAGTGATAACAATGGGTAGTGGAATTTTTTGGGCCAATTAATACACCAGTTAAGAGGTTGGGAGCTAGGTACATAATTAATGCAATGGACTATTTAACCAGATGGGCCGAGGAAGAGCCATTCAAAGACTGTATCATAGAGACATCTACACATTTTTTGGTCAAAAATGTAGTCATAAGGTTTGGATGCCCAAGATTACTTATGAGTGATCAAGGAACTCACTTTATGAATAGGATGATTGAAACATCGACATAGGAGTTTCAAATCCATCATCAAAAGAGTACACCATACCATCCTCAAGAAAATGGTACAATAGAAGAATCCAATAAGATCCTAGAACATGCGCTAACAAAGGTTTGCAACATAGGTCGGGATGACTGGGACTTGAATATTCTAGCAGTGTTATGGGCATATAGGACCACAAGAAAGAAGTTGACATGATAGACTCCATTCAGGTTAACGTATGGACAAGAATTTTTTATGTCGATGGAATTCATAGTATCGAGTATGTGAATTGTTGCGATGACAGAGCTTACAAATTCAGGAGCAGTGGAAAAGAGACTATCAGAACTAATAGAATTAGAAGATCATTTTGTTGTAGGTTTCCATTAACGAGTATAGAAAGAATGTGAGAAATCTTGGCATGATAGAAATATCAAGCATAATAATTTTTAGATAGGAGACTTAGTATTACTCTATTAAAGTAAGTTTCTACAACATCTAGGGAAGTTCTAGATGCATTGGTTAGGCCCATATGTGATTATATATGTGACAAAATTAGGTGTTGTTGAGCTAGAGAAGTTGGATGGAGAATTCATGGAAGGGATAGTTAATGGGAGTCAGTTGAAACTATGCAGGGACACACTTGCATCTCTGTTACACATCGAAATTACTCACTTCGATAGTGTCGCAAGTGTCGTCATTACAAGTGTCACAAGTGTCGCATTTTGCTCACAAGCTTCAGGAAAATCATACTGCCATAATGCCTATGTCGTACCTATAACAACATAAGAAAGACACTTGAAACACCTCAAACATTTTATTTGGAAGAAGAGGAATGGTTAACTGGGTTTATGAACCTCTTGCCATTTGAAAGAACCACTAAAATTGAGTTTTTAGAGGAGAACGCTCCCCTATACCTCTCTTATGAGTGTTGGCACCCCCCTATAGACTATCTGGGAGTGTTATAACACTCTATATACCATTTTGGAGGAGCTTTGTTGTTGTTAGGAGTGTTGGCGCCCCCCTATACATTACTAGGGAGTGTTCTGACTACCCTTTTGGAGGAGCACTACCTATTATGGGTAATAGTTGGTTTGTTGAGAAGAACTAGGGGAAGATCCTCTCAATATATGAAGGTAGTTGGATTCGAATCCTTGGCCAAGACATGATCACAGAGCATATCCATAACGAAAGGAGGAAAATCCTCAACTTACTCCAAAGATATCTCAAGTAGTTGGGCCTCTACAAGCCTATTTAAATAGGCCTTCTCATGGTGAAAGGGGAAAAGGATGGAAGGCATGAAACCTGTGATCTCATAGGAAACACACAGTGAAGTAGAGAAGAATAATCAGTGAAGTTATTGTCATTATGATCGTGGGTATTTTGAGCAAGGGTTAGACAAGGAGGACTTGATGAAGCTATTTCACTCGCATCTACGGTTGTAAGTTTCCTTCGTTGTTGTTCTCATCAATATAATATGCTTGGCCTATTTCTTTCTAGTTTGTGCTTAATCTCACATGAACTTGTCTCTAATAGATAGATCTACTTCAAACTAATCTCAGTAGAGTAGGAAGTGGTTGTACTTTTGTTTGTCTACATAGCTTATTGAGGAGCGAAAGATTGGAGCTCAAACTCGAACCGTGTAGGGAAAAACACCGGTAAAAGGTACTTATTTTCTCCTTCCTCTTCACACATTAGTTTATCTAGATCTAAAAGGAAGTCAGTGACCATGATAAGCATATTTTGTCTTAAGATTTAAGAGTCTATCTCTCAAGAGGAGATCTACATGTCTGCAGGGAGATTTTCCTTCAACAGAAACTGGCGACTCCACTGGGGACGAATCGAAACTTTCAGTTTTGGTTTTCCTCATAGACCTTGTCTTTCCCTTTGTTATTTTAGGCCTTGTTCACCCTGTATGTCTGATTGTACTTGTTGATTAAATCCTTAGTCTATCACATGCATCTTGATTGACAAAAAAATTGATTGGATTTTTGTCAATTTTCTGAGTTTTTTAAGCCTGGCGCCCCTGTGCCTATGTTAGCCCAGTGAAAGCACTCCTTAAAGGTCTCAGACAAAGCTTTATAATGCTTTGGTGTCCCTTACACCAGAGTGCTAGCCTCTCCTTTGAAAAAATACCTTTCAAAATTGTCTTTGCTGAGGTCCAGACCCTATTTTTTCACTTGTTGAGATTCTTTGTGATTCAATGCCTCTTCCTATTAAACTTTGACATCCTTCCTTCTGAGAATTAAGCACTTTGCTATTCAGATTTTCTGGCCTTCTTCCTTATTTTGAGGTTTCTCTACTGTTGAGAACTTGGAATCAATCCACTATTTTATTCTCTCCTACTCGACTAAGTGGGAACTCTAGTGAAGGGTGTTAGCGTCAGAAGTCACTCCTAGATTGCAGCAAAGGTAGAGCCCGACGCCCATCAGTTTATGTCACAATTTGTTTATAAAAAGGGGTGATCAAATGGAATTTAACTCAAAACAATGTTTTTCTAACTTCGAAACTAGGACAGGAATGCATGGGCAAGTGAGGTCTTAGATAAACTTCAGACAGTGAGTTGTAGTAAGGGTGAGTAGGGGGAAGACTTGTATAAGAGAACTACAAAGGTCTGTCGTAAACATCAGGTTTCTAACATACTATAGGAGAAAACATCTAAACACAAGATCTTCTTACATTCAAACGCAGAAAACTGGAGAATACAACAATGCAACAATAAATCCTTTATCGTAACATAATTGCAATAATTCATGTGAATCAGTCAATCATGAACTCCCTCGGTATGAGATGAAAAATAGATGGGGTAAGGAAACTGTCTGTCATTAAACAAGAAATCTTACATACATATGCATAACCAAAGAACTAGAGTTTTTATTAAAACTTTACAATCGGGAGCTTCTCTCTACCATCGATGCCTTGAAAAATATCAAAACTAAGTATATATGCTCCTAAACATTTTCCCATCAGAGGCCTCCTAGACTTTCGAGATGAGGCATCTCTTTAATCAAATCTGGCCTGCACTCCTCTGTCATACGCCACCTTAATTCTACATGGCTCACACCAGGGGGTAGTTGAGCCCTTAAATGATGAATTAGCATGCGCAGACTTCCCTAGGGAGTCGAGGACTCGTCGTGGCTTCTATGGAAAAAACCAATACAGAGGACCACCTCGGGTGGACTTCCTGCTAGGACCTCCATACCTTGCAATTAATGGGTGAGGTGAGGTTTCAACCACCCCCTCTCTTCTTCATTTGTTCCAAGCAGGTATTAGGATCCAGATCAAGTCGAACCGGAATCTGGAGAACACGGTGCTCCCCTTCTGAAACTCAACTCGACACTTTTATCCCCCTTTGTATAGCCTTTTCTACTCCCTCAAGTGACCACGGGCCGTGACCCTACGCTTATCCTCAAAGTCGCTTTCGGTGCTTCGGGGTTCGGGGCTTTGAGATATGAATCCCTTACCCTTATAACTCCTGAATGTCGACATGTCGATGTGATAGCGTACCACGCATCCTTTTGGATGAACGGCTAAGATTACGTTTTTAGCGCTGACACTATGAAAATCCTGAAGGGCCCCACCTGTGGCTCAGATCATGCGTCGCATGTCCTCCTGATCAATGGTTCTGATCCTTTTGGGATTTCTTGCACTGGGAGTTCACGATGCGCTTCTTCTTTGAAATCACGATCGACTAAACTACGAAAGCACGGATGTATGTTGTGTGTCCTTCAGGTGAATGGCCGAGATAGAATTTGTTATTTAAAAGGGGGCTGCCTTCATTCCTAGGCTCGATTTACATGACCTGGTGCTAGGACCATGGGCTCAGCTCCAAAGGTGCCTTCGGCATTTCGTCGATCGACAATTTCAGTTGCAGTGAATGGGAGGTCCCTTGTCTCCTGAAACGTCAATCCCCAAAATTTCGACTGGCTGCCACATGTCCCGACTGGATCGAACAACCCAAATTTGTAATATAGTCTCTATCCATTGCGCTAATCCCGACGCAACTCTGTTAACTGGGATTCCCCACCGACCTTCAATCTACTTTGCCAATTGATCCTTGTCATTGAAATCAGACTGCTCGCTCGCCTGCTTGCAAGAATTGGTGCTAACATTAGGCTCCATGGGGGATAGATTCATCCATGTGATGCTCTAAGAACTCATTTTGCAGTTTCAGTGCCTTGTTGTTGGGCTATGGAGTCAAGCTCAAACCTCCTACTGAGAAATATATGCTGAAAAGTAAAAAAACCAAACAAACTAAACATAGATGCTCCAAGGAGCTTATTTATGTATAGTCCTAAGCTAATAAAATCCTTTACATGGGGCTAGGTAAAAGAAAACTTCCACCATAGCCATCCAAGCAGCTTCCTGAATAGAATCTCCTTCCTTCTGTCAATGGTCACCAGCAGATGGTGTAACCATGATAGCAAAATGGCAACACTCTTCAACTTCTCCTCACAGGCTGAAGCTGATATGAAATAGGGCAGATCCAAGGCATAAAGGACATGCCACTCCATGTATTTGCTAACAGGGTCATAGAATGAGTGGAAAATTTCAGAAAATGGGTGGCAGGCAGCCTCCTCTGCTACATAGTTGCTCACATGTGGCTGAATATATCTGATAAGAACAGGTGAGTGGATGACTGACATAGGCTCATTGTTCTTAGGTGGTGGCTTCTCGCTGACTGGCCCTAAAATGAAATATGTGCTCAGCTGCTCTTCTGGTTCCTTTTCCTCTTCTGCTTGGCTTCCCCCCGTATCAGATTCGTATTCATCATAAATGGGAACCAAGGGATGGCTCTGCTCACTATCATGTTGGTCAGTGTCTTTATAGTGATCAAATGTAGGATAAGCTTGTTTCTCATCATCACTATAACATTCACCAAAAAAGGGTTGACCCTTATCCCTATGATCTTCTTCCAGACTGGTGGTCCCATCAAAAATATCCATTTCAGGGATAGTGGGACCTGCTGCTTCTGGATGCTCATACATAATATTTTTCTCTTTAATCCCAGGTAAAAATATATCATGAGAAACCCCCTAGAGGAAAAGAGAAAAATCCTCTTCCACAACTAACCCCTCTTTAAAAATGAGAAGGTCTTTGTCATCATAAGAAGGGCTGCTAGGAACATCTGCTTCAACCCGATAGCTAGGTGAGCCATTTACTATAGACCACATCTGCTCTATAAGATCATAACTTTCACAAGAGGCATGTTGATCTTTATGAACATATAAAAGAACAGGTGCATCTGAAATAATGTCAGATGCTTCCATCCTAGGGCTAACACAATTAATATCATTCAACACCTCTATTTTTTCATGGAAAATTCTTTCCTCCACAGTAAAATCCTTATCATGGACATGGTCTTCAGGGCTAGCAGAGGCTTCATGAAGCAAAGAAAACTCCTCACAATAGTTTTCATACAAATAATCAGCTGGATAGTAATCTTTACAAAATGAATTGAAATCTGTATGAAAATCTGTCAAAGAATGGATACTTGCAGTGGGAAGAGATCGACACCAATCAAGAGTAGCTCCCTTTAATGAATACCTGAAGAGATTAATCTAGACATCTTCATGCATGATATTAAGTCGATGAATAACCTCATGAAAGTCTAGTAAATGCTCAGCTGGTACCTCCGAACTCTTTGCGTGAAATTCAGGGAGGAAATTTTCCCATATGTCTCTATCAAGAAGTGCATTAGGGAAACCAACTATCTGGGAAAAGTCACAGAAAGCAAACCTTTGAGCTAAGATTTTCTCCATATCGAACCAGTGGAGTCATTGATTGATCCTTGAATCATGGAGTCGCCAAGTGAAAGATTTACAACTTTGACTATGCCTAGTCCTTGTTCGCCATCAAAGGCCAGATCTTAACATTGTTGTTACCCCAGGAATGTTCTCAGGATGAGAAAGTAGATGCTAAGACCTTCTCGAGAAAGCTCCTCTGGGTCATCTTTTAGGCATGCTAAAGTAGCCACAACTGAAATAGTGATGTGGAAAACTTGGAGTCGCCACAGCGAAGTCGCCAGGTGCACAGTAGCAATCTTTAAGCGCTCTGATGCCTGATGCACCTTCAGAATCAGAGGCTCAATGTCGTTCAATCCCAGGGAAAATTTTAAGCTTCATCCCTAGCAATGGTGCCAGAAATGTTAGCATCAGAAGTCACTCCTGGATTGAAGTAGGAGCAGAGCCCGATGCCCATCAGTTTATGTCACGATTTGTTTATAAAAAGGGGTGATCGAATGGAAGTTAACTCAAAATAATGTTGTTCTAACTCCAAAACTAGGCCAGGCATGCATGGGCAAGTGAGGTCTTAGATAAACTTCAGATAGTGAGTTATAGTAAGGGTGAGTAGGGGGAAGACTTGTATAAGAGAACTGCAAAGGTTTGTCGCAAACATCAGGTTTCTAATAGATTGTAGGAGAAAACAGCTAAACGCAAGATCTTCTTACATTCAAACGTAGAAAACTGGAGAATACAACAATGAAACAATAAATCCTTTATCGTAACATAATTGCAATAATTCATGTGAATCAGTCAATCATGAACTCCCTCAATATGAGATGAAAACTATATGGGGTAAGGAAATTGTCTTTCATTAAATAAGAAATCTTACATACAGATGCATAACTAGAGAACTAGAGTGTTTATTAAAACTTTACAATTGGGAGCTTCACTCTACCATCGATGCCTTGAAAAATATCAAAACTAAGTATATATGATCCTAAACATTTACCCATCAGAGGCCTCCTAGACTTTTGGTATGAGGCGTCTCTTCAATTAAATCTAGCTTGCACTCCTCTGTCATACGCCACCTTAATTTTGCATGGCTCACACCAGGGGGTAGTTGAGCCCTTAAATGCTGAATTAGCATGCACAAACTTCCCTAGGGAGTCGAGGACTCGGCATGGCTTCTATGGAAAAAACCAGTATAGAGGACCACCTCGGGCGGACTTCCTGTCGGGACCTCCATACCTTTCAATTAATGGGTGAGGCGAGGTTTCAACCACCCCCTCTCTTCTTCATTCGTTCCAAGCAGGTATCAGGATTGAGATCAAGTCGAACCGACATCTGGAGAACATGGTGCTCCCCTTCTGAAACTCAACTCGACACTTTTATCCCCCTTTGTACAGCCTTTTCTACTCCCTCAAGTGACCACGGGCCATGACCCTACGCTTATCCTCAAAGGCACTTTCGGTGCTTCGGGGTTTGGGGCTTTGAGATATGAAGCCCTTACCCTTAGAACTCTCGAATTTCGACATTTCGATGTGATCGCGCACCACGCATCTTTTTGGATGGATGGCTAAGATTATGTCTTCGGTGTTGACACTATGAAAATATCGAAGGGCCCCACCCATGGCTCAGATCATGCGCCGCATGTCCTATTGATCAATGGTCCTGATCCTTTCAGGATTTCTTTCACCAGGAGTTCACGATGCGCTTCTTCCTTGAAATCTCCATCGACTAAACTGTGAAAGCACGGATGTGCGCTACGTGTCCTTCAGGTGAACAGTCAAGATAGCATTTGTTATTTAAAAGGGGGTTTCCTTCATTCCCAGGCTCGCTTGACGTGACCTGGCGCTAGGACCGTGGGCTCGGCTCCAAAGGTGCCTTCAACATTTCGCCGATCAGAAATTTCAGCTGCAGTGAATGGGAGGTCCCTTGTTTCCTGAAACGTCGATCCCCAAAATGTCGACTGGCTACCACCTGTCCCGACTGGATTGGACAACCCAGATTTGTAATATAGGTGCTAGCCATTGCGCTAATCTCGGCGCAACTCTGTTAACTGGGATTCCCCACCGACCATCGATCTTCTTTTCCAATTGATCCTTGCCGTTGAAATCAGACGGCTCGCTCACCTGCTTGCAAGAATTGGTGATAACAAAGGGCATCAGAAATCTGTGAAACATCTCACTTGGTTTTTTGAGGGCATTGTTCTTAAACATCTTTCTTTTGTGTGAAATTTTTTATTTTCTTTGTTATCTTTTGTTTTCTTTTTTGCTTCTTGTTTTCAATCATAGCAAGAGGTTGTGTTGTTTGTGCGAAACCTTCTTATGCTTGTCTAAGTCTCCTTGATATAAAAGGTTAATTGGCAGGAGAAGTTTCGTATTGAATTAATCATTATTTGCATAAAAACAATAAAGATACATCTTAGTGATTGATTTGCATATTAGAAGACATTTCTGAAAACTTTTAGCATTATATTGGATTTGATTGAGGAAAAATTGTTTGAGGACATTCCTTATTAGTGCTTGATAGTGAAAACAACTCTCTCTCTCTCTCCCTTAAATAGACATTCATCGAAAACAAATGACTGCTTATCATATTTTATGCATTTTTTGGGGAATTGAATCATCATTCCATCTGTTTCACTTTCATACACTCCTTTTGAGTAAAGAACAACTGTAAAATGAACGCTAATTAAAAATTATCTAGAACATTTTTTTTATTTTTAGGATCTTCCACCAACATTAGACTAGGATTAGCACTTTGGATTAGGCTATGAGCATAACTCTCCAAAGTTTCCAAAACAAACATTAGCATCCTGAGCTAGGGAGAGTCAAATCCAATTGTCGTATAAGTTTTCTGGGATCCCCCTCTCACACAGAGGTTATGCACGAGGTCGCACTCGGGAAAGCTACGGAGATTATCCCTCCATGGTTTGACTGATTGTAGTAGTTGGATCATATTATGGGGGTCGCTTGAAGGCATACCCACAATGTTGAGTGGAAGCCTTTCAAGTTGATTTTGGCTAGATACCCTGCCCTTACGTTCGAACTGGATTGTCGACTGTACCCTCCTAGGGGCTGACTGCGAGTTGGTGACCTTAGTAGCCACAATCTTTAGGGTCTTACACAAGGTGACAGTGAAGGGAATTATCACTATACCTAGAGCAGACATTGGTCAAACTCATTCGGGCTCCTTGGAGGGTAAATCCATAATTACTGCGTGGAAGCTTACACCAAGGTGAAAGTCTGTTAAGCAAGTCACCATTGTAACTGTTCCACCATATCCTAGCCCCTTCTTGACTTGATCAAGCGACGTTGGATTTCATCACCAAATAGCACGGTCATCGAGAGAAGGTTTTTTTTGCTTGGTTTTGATTCCTATATTCTATTAGCGTATGCTGTTTCTTTTCAGTAGTTGGCCATAGATTTTTTTTCGTCAATTTTTTTTTTCCAACATCGACTGTTGGTCCCCGGTTTTGATCATGTTTTTGCCCACATTATATGCCACAGACCTCCATTTATCTACCAGTACCACCCTTTTAGCCTTTTTTTGGACATAACTGACATCTCCCGACCATTCAATGAGGTTACCTAAGGTATCTTTGCATTTCAAGCTATTTTTATGCACTTTAATGCTTTAAATTGGTTTTGGAACTAATATCGCTTGGGTTAGGTACCACTTCTATATTTGGAATAGGATGTCGGTACTAGGTACCAACTCATACTCGTAGAGGTACCAATGGAGCTGCTCGAGATCTGTGCGTTATGGTGTGCGTTATGGTTCGAATGAGAGATAGAAGATTCACAGGATAGCTGGAGTCATCGCCACAGGGTGCTTGAAGACCTAATGATGAAACTGGATCGATTATTCTTCATCGTTCACACTTCGTGACACTACGTGTCACGAAGATGTGAAATACGTTTTAAGTTTGATTGCAAGACTA
>JZKD02S0068974.1:1052006-1079007 GCA_000966675.3 Picea glauca
GTCTTTGCTAACAGCCATGGGAATACACCAATGTCTCTTGGTTGATAGATCCTACAGGTGACTCGATGCCAACACCTCTATTCGTACCTGCTAGGATGTGCTTTAGGTACCTTGATGCCCATTGAAATCACAGGTGGGTCATCTCGCATTGGTTAACAGCATTCATTATTGGCTGGTAATCCGATGATTTCTATTTGTGTTCGACATCGGAACATATATTCACACAAATCAGATTTGTACCATGAGAGATGCTTTGAGGCTGTTTGAAGACATGATTTCAGTTGATTTTTCTCAAAACAGAACAAGAAGCCAAGTTCAGGGGTCATCCTAAGATACTCTGTTGTTATACACAGGAAGTTTTTTTCTCAGGACGGTATTATTTGTTCAAATTCTTCTGCAAACTCCTGAATATTCCAGTGGTACCAGTCAGTACCAGCACAGAGTTTATCAGTTACAGGTCCAGCAGAAAGACCAGAGCAGCTATAATTTGCGTGCCTTCGAATCCAGACTTAGCCTCAAAAGATAATTTCACAGCAAGCTTTGCATAACAATGGGTAAAGGTAATGTAACTCAGGTGCGTTTAAGTTCGTATTGATTTATTGTATTAATCTGCATATTAATAGTTGAACCAAGGGTACCTTAATGACTCCATAACGTTCCATCATTTCCACGACCTGTACCTAAACGAACTAACCTACCATAACATTTCGTGTCATAAACATCCACCATTACTGGGACTAAGTTCGATTTGACTCGGATATGATAACTCTACACCCTCGTACGACCTCCATCATGATCCAACGCCCTATCTATCTCCACAGCAATTCAAATCTTCTCATATCGTTTTGTCCCGACCGTTCCTTTCACCACATTCCCTATCGCATTCTCTCCTCTCATCGCTCTCGTCCCCTCGTCGCCTCATCCAACCTCCACTGCCACCGATCGACTTTCCCTGTTATGCCAAGAAGATCCATGGTAGCCAATCAACACGAACCAGAAACATACGCCAACCTAGAAGCCCTCCCGGAATATGGGGCAACGAGAGACATTTTCAAGCAAGCAGGGTGGGAGCCATTTCTGAAAAAGTTCGATGGGCATAACGATGCAATCACACTCCAGTTTGCGCTGCATTTCGATGGTGAGACCATCAAGGTGGGCGAACTTGAGTTCGGGGTCACAGAGGAGTTCATTGCAGAGGCAATTCAATTGCCCACTACAGGCCAAAGATGGACGAAGGGACAACCGGTGGATAAAAATCTCTGTGCACAGTTGTTGAAACCTCAGTACTGGGACATGAAATGGTCTGGGGGAACGTCGCGGTCTTGGTTGGAGCCACAGTGGGCTCAAGTGTTGGTCATCCTCCAGCGCTACCTAACGTGCGAGGGGTGATATACCATTATATTCCCCTTCCATGCGTGACTTTTGTTACACTTCACAAGTACTCCGCTGAACATACCATTTTTCTTGTTAAAAAGTTTGAAAAGGATGGCCGAACAGGTCCAAAGGGTTAGTGAGTTTCGGGGGAGTTTATTTCACTTCGGTTTAGTTAAAATATTGATTACCTCTACACTGTCGAAAAAGCAAGAGACTTGGGACCTCTTCACTGTAAAAACCCTCGCACGTGCCCAGTCAAAAGCTAAGAATGTGAAGTCTGTTTCCCCACACAAAAAGTCGAACCCCAAGAAAAAGAAAGTCAAAACCCTGACTAAAGACTCTGCTGGGGACCCAAATCCCGAACCTCCAATTGATGACGAGGGAGAAACCAACACTGAAACTGGGAAGGCCACCATACCTATAGAGGCGAACATCGAAGCCCCGAGTTCTCCCCCAGCTACCGAGAACATAATCGATGTGGAGGAACTAGCCAAGTCAGCTGATAAGCCTAGGAGGAACCTGAAGAGGAAATGTAAAAGTGTATTGTCGGGAATGGACGACTCGCTACCCAGCTACCCCACACAAGAAAGATTGGAAAGTATAGATGGTCACGAGGAGGCCCCGGAGCCATCTGAGATGACCTGGACTTTGTCCCAGCTCATTCGAAAAAATCGTAGAACCACTCGACAGGCCACTACACCCAAGAAAATTGTGCAGAATGAATCCGTTCAAGTACCAACCGGTACCCCCGTTCAGACGCCAAGAGAGCTCACCCATGAACCCCATCTAGTTGACACTTCTACACTCATCCCAGCTCATCCAGATCCAATTGACAGCTATGAACTCAGCCCAGATCGTAATTTTGACCCAGCTGATACTTATGAATGCAACCCCGATGCATTCACTCCTGAATTCAGTTCAGACCACAATTCTGATAGATTCCACACCCCTGTTCAAAGTCCCAAAGAGCTCACGCATGCATCTAGCCCCTCACCGCAACCAGGGCAAGGTCAAACAGTTGAAACCCACTGTGATATTTCCTCCAGTCAGTCCTTGAAACCCATGGTGGCGAAACTAGAGAGCAAGAATAGCAGATTGAAGGAGAAATTGCATGAGTACCGTGTACTGGACAGACATGTTAAAACCGAAAATGAACTCCTGAAGCTCAGGTTGACTCACCTCTTGTCAAAAATTGAAAGGTTAAAGCAAAGGAATAAGGGTATTGTCAAAAGGAACAGGCAACTTCAGAGGATTGCTAGGAAGCATGTTATAATCAACAGGATCCTTAAGAGAGAAATTAGGAATCTGAAGAAGCAGGAGAGGCTACAGATGCTGGTTGCAGCCGCTGCAACCCTTTGATGGCTACCAGATTTTGATTTTTGTTGCCTGAGGACAGGCAAGGACTTCAGTGTGGGGGTATGTTGGTCCCTGGTTTTGATCATGTTTGTGCCCACATTATATGCCACAGACCTCCATTTATCTACCAGTACCACCCTTTTAGCTTTGTTTTGGACATAACTGACATCTCCCGACCATTCAATGAGGTTACCTAAGGTATCTTTGCATTTCAAGCTATTTTTATGCACTTTAATGCTTTAAATTGGTTTTGGAACTAATATTGCTTGGGTTAGGTACCACTTCTATATTTGGAACAGGATGCCGGTACTAGGTACCAACTCGTACCCGTAGAGGTACCAATGGAGCCGCTCGAGATCTGTGCATTATGGTGTGCGTTATGGTTCGAATGAGAGATAGAAGATTCGCAGGACAGCTGGAGTCATCGCCATAGGGTGCTTGAAGACCTAATGATGAAACTGGATCGATTATTCTTCATCGTTCACACTTCGTGACACTACGTGTCACGAAGATGTGAAATACGTTTTAAGTTTGATTGCAAGACTATTCTCGGATCGGGGATCCATTTGTTTTACGTACCTTTGTTTTAGACTGTTACAAAAAGAAGGGTTTGGATATAAACCCGTGTTCACTCCTGAGAACGGGTTGTTGTTATTATTGTTGGATTATGTTGAACTGTGTTATGTCGTGAACCTATATTTTTGAATAAAGACTGTTGTTGCGTTATGGTATTCGA
The DNA here is from genome assembly GCA_000966675.3 of Picea glauca. NCBI lineage: Eukaryota > Viridiplantae > Streptophyta > Pinopsida > Pinales > Pinaceae > Picea > Picea glauca. The sequence goes on from JZKD02S0068974.1 coordinate 1,055,473, forward strand.
CTGATATACGATTTGAAGCATTCTCTTTTGAGTTAATGGATTATACAATGTTTGCATAGAATGTTTTAGTCAGCTCTGGTCATTACTAACAACGTTTGTGCGGTTTGGTTGGGCCCGCCAAACCGGTGCAAGTCGCTGCCTTATTTTGCAATAGATTTAGCTTTGTTATGTCATAGATTTAGTTTCTTCAGTGTGTTAGTATTCGCTTAACTGAATAGTATATCTGCAGCTCATAGTGCATCGTAGATTTAGTGTTTCATAATTGTGTGTAATCGTTCTCCAACAGAATCGTTTCCCACGTACTGTTATCTTTTGCGTTGGTGAATATAAAACACATGATTGATGCCTGTAGGGGATAAGAGCACGAACGAGGTATTGTTTGCATTTCCTTTTCAATTCGAATATAAGTCAGAATTAGCATGCACTTTGCTTTGTTAGACAGTAGTTACCTTGCCTTCTTAGAACAGTTAGGTTACAGTTAGAACAAAGGGAGCTCCTGGTACCAGTAGTTAGGCAAGTACTCTGTTTTTCTGTAGATAGATTTAGATTCATTTTGATGACTAGATTGAATGCGTTTTCGAAAATACTCTTTGTGTCATGGCAGGAATAGAAGTGATGATGGTAAATGATTGGACATAGAGGTAAAATAATATTGTGGAACCACACTTTTGAATAGAAATAGCAGTACCAACATTTGAGCACAAGACTGTTTTTCTGTTGATAACTTAAATAGGAAATGCTCAGTTTCAAGATAGTTATTAAAATTCAAGTTCTCAGAATAGGTGTGTGTTTTCTTCTTAGGATAGCATTCAGATAGAGACTAGACGCTTACCTGCACATACTATGTATTAGCTCAAAGTTTACCAACCCTGGTTTGACAATTTAGTGTTTCAGGTCACTTAAAAGCTTCAATTTAGCAGCCTGACATCGACCCTCCACGCCATTCACGTAGGGTACAGGGACTTCCTCCAGAAAATATGGAAGATACTACCCCTTTACCCCCTCATTCTATGGAGGGATCTCCTCAACAGAGCGAGGTTCATGACAATATAACCTCCCAGGAGGAAGTTCCCACCTCTTTAGAGAATTTTCGAATTGTTTCAGAGTCTTTGGAGGCTTTCCGCATTCCTAAGGGATATGAGAGGCGTTTTCTCCAACTGAATTCAGTCGGTGAACTTGTCATTGTTAATCCTTCTAATGTTCCAACTAGGTCTCATTCAAACCCTCTAGTCAAAGACCCCTTTTGTACTACGGGCATTGTTCGAATCCCACCGCATATGGTGCGCTATCTTTATGGAACAGGAATAGGTGTTTATATGCATGTTACCTACAATATACCCTTAGATCATTTTACCGATACTACCATTTTTTCAACTGCACTGTTTGTTGATCCGAACATGTCATCCGTTGGCCCAAGTTCCACTTTTTCTCTCCAGACGACCCATTCTACAATGGTCCCTCACATTCCGACTATTCCCGTCGGTAATGTGGTGGTTAGCCAAGCTACAATTGGCACGCCACTAACACCTAGACCTTCATCATCACTTCCTTTTGGGTATAGAGCACTAAATTCTTCTGTTGTCACCACTACTCAAGTTATGCCTGGAAGTTCTATACCTATACAACAACCCGGAGGGACCGGTCTTGGTGTCTTTAATCCATTAAGAAACATCGGTCAATCGTTTACGTCTGGTTCCCAAATTCCAGGAACTCCACTTCATGCTAAGGGGCAACCCCCTATCAGAGGACAACCTCCATTTGGGGGCCAACCTCCTTCTGGAGGGAAACCTCCGTTTGGGGGTCATCCTCCCACCAGAGGACAACCTCCATTTGGAAGACAACCTCATGCTGGGGGGCAGCCTCAAACCGGATCCCACCATCAACCGCATGGACAAAATGCGTCTACAACACCCAATCCATGGAATATTCCTTTTCCAGGAAACCCATAGTTCTTGGGAGGACACAATCCTCAAGCTCCACAACAACCTCTCCCTCCTCAAGGGACTCATCTATATCCTCCTTATGGACAAAATATTTACCCCCCTTATAGGAAAACACCAAATCCGGCTTATAATCCTCAAAACCCATCCGGTTATCCTCCGCTCACACATGTTTTTCGATCCCCCTCAAATCATGTGTACCTTGGTCAACATCAACCTTATGCAGGAGGACCCACTGGTTACAATTATCTACCTAACCCAGTGTATGGTCCTACTGTTGTTCCTCTGCCACACCAATATCACTCGCAAGTTAACCGATAGTTACCTTTCCTTGCAACTCTGGATCTCCCAGACTTGTCTCGGTTAACGAATGATCCTATTTTTCATTCTCCGGTTTGGCTAGCTATTCCAGCTAAAATTCCTTCTGATATTCCAAAATTCGACAGAAAGTTTAGAGAAGACCCAAACAACCATGTGATGACTTTCCATTTGTGGTGTTCATCGAACTCCCTCATGGATGATTCTATACGTTTGCATCTTTTCCAACGAACACTTACGGGTTCTGCAGCAAAGTGGTATATTGAACTACCACATGCTTCTTTTCAAGATTTCAACTCCCTTGCCATGTCTTTCCTCACACACTTCCAACTACCCATTTGATATGAGACGGGTACCGAACTATTGACCTCCCTTCGTCAGACGAACTCCATGCATATCTCTGATCATATTCATGAATGGAGACGACAACGAAGGTTAATCAAAGCGATCATTCTTGACCAATTATTAGCGTAATGGTTCACTAAATCACTGTTACCCCCGATTGCTCGTGATGTTGCCATGGGTGGTGTAGTCACCGAGGAAGAAGCTATTGCTCGAGCTTAGTACTTAGATTTTGTTTATTCACAATCTAGTACTCTGTACGAATTGATACCAAATGCTACCCATGCCACTACTGATCCATCCAAACCATCGTCTACCTCACACGTGGATGGAGTTATTGGCTCCATCAAAACCTAATCTACTTCCCAGTCGACTGGAACAACCCAGCGGTCCGCTTCGATGTCTGCTCCCAGATCGACCACACCCTCTTCTACCTCCCCTCAAACTTAGGTGTATGATGTGAATACAGTCCAATCGACCCCTTCACAAAAATCCAGAGGTAATAAGAAGACGAGAAATAAACCGAAGAAAACAATAATAATGAACAACCAAAAAATCAAACTCAAACCCCTACTACCAAAAAACAGCCACAACGGAAACCAAAATTCCCATGTCTCATTTTTGGTGATTATCACTACACCCGAGATTGTCCACATCACAATGAAGTGGCCAAGATTTTTAAAGAAAATTCACAACCTGCTATGCTTACCCAGCCTTTTCCACAGCAGCAATCCTTGGTTTCTCAAACCCCCACTCTAGGGGGCAGTTCCAGCCAATCCCATGATGAGGCCTTGACAAGTGCCCACATTTACATGTTTAATGGGATTAATCTGACCACTCTCACTATGACATATGACACACTGATTAAACCTGATAAGACGAAGACCACTAATGGTTCTTTACCGGACCCATCACCATCTTCTGTTAGTCCTCCATCTGCTAGCCCTCCATCTGGGCCACTCCAAATCGAGAAACCTCTGTTTGACTCTGTCTTACACCCTCCTAAGAGCACTATTCAGAAATCTACCTTTAATCCTAGTTTACGGGCTGCCCAAAACTACAACATCATTGAATATTTGGCTCAAGCACCATGAGCTATGTCTGCTCTGGAAGTTCTACAACACTGTCCCAGTCAACGTAGAACGCTCTTGGCTTCCATCGGTGCTTTCGATCCTAAGTCATCTAATAACCTCATGTTTAATCTGGATGATCATCAGCCTCGACTCTCAGACCAACTAGCTTTTCAAATCGATGTTGTTGTTCACAATCAACAAATCCACCAAACTATATTGGATGAGGGAGCCTCTACTTGTGTCATGTCTTTGGCTTATTGGAAAGGCTTGAAATCACCTACCCTTAACAAATCCCCTATGATGTTATGAACTTTCTATGGGCGAGGTTTTCATCCTCACAAACTTTTACAATCCTTAGTCGTTCAGTTGGGTGGCAAAACAATTACTGTTGATGTCGAGGTGGTCGATGCCCCCCTCGATTACAACCTATTACTTGGAAGAAGTTGGTTCTACGCTATGACTGTCTTCACCTCGTCGATGTTTCGATGTGTACAATTCCCTCATCAAGGAAAAATTGTCACTATCAACCAACTAGATTTCTGTACACCCGATGCTCGTGCTCCTGCTACCAACAACATTCCTTTTTTGGGAGATCACAAGATTACGTATGAAAGCATTGGTGTTGGCTTGTTGAAATATTCTAGCCTTATGGGTACCTTCCCTACACCACTTCCACCCACCACACATCATATTTCCACTGTCAATATGATTTCGACTATGGCTTATCAATCTTTGGAATCATCTGACCCTTGGATTGTACCTAGTCCTATGGAATTCGATGTACTAGGTGATGCCATGCCACTTAGCCTAGCCAAGGCCGCATAAATTTCTATTCAATCTACCTCTCCCTCCCTGGACAACCCACATCTATTGGCAACCAATGCCTACTCAATGTCGTCATGGGTGGATTCCGTATCGTCTACAATCGTTTACATTTCCCAAATTTTTCCTTCTAACGAATCTATAATGGAAATTCTTAGTATTGAAGACGTACATTGGGATGATAACCACCATCGATCCACTTTTCTTCCACCTCTAGAAGAAATTCACAAAGACATAGACTCTGTCTTCCCTCCTGATATTACCAATTCTACGCAATCTCCCATCCTCACACAAGATACTCTTTCTGAGGGGAATCTAGGTAATATTTCTACTACGATCGTTATTGATATTTCGATCAAGCAAGGCATTGTGGAAAACATTAACCTTGGTGCTAATTTCACACCCGAAGAGGTGGTATCTTACATTGCTCTGTTTAAATAATTCTGCAATGTCTTCGCTTGGAGCTACAAATAAATGCCATGGATCGACCCCTCGATCGTCGTGCATGAAATCAAGACTTACCCAGGTGCGAAGCCTGTTCAACAGAAACTCTGCTCGGTTCATCCCAAGAAAATCGCAACTATAAAGGCAGAAGTTGAGAAAAATTTGAAATCTAGCTTTATCTATCCTGTCCCCTTGACAGAATGGGTCTCCAACCTTATTCCGGTTTCCAAAAAATAGGGGACCATTCGCGTCTGCATTGGCTATCAGGATCTCAATAAGGCTTGTCCAAAGGACAACTACCCTACACCCTTCATCGACTAGATCATTGATAATTACGTTGGGAGCGTAATTTTCTCTTTCATGGATGGTTTCTCTGGATATAACCAAATTGAAATTTTACCTATTGATCAACATAAGACAACCTTTATCTTCCCATGGGGAACTTTCGCCTATCAGAATCTACCATTTGGTCTCAAAAATGCTAGTGCTACTTTCCAGCAGGCTATGTCATACACTTTCCATGATATCAAGCATATTTCATAACCTTACCTCGACAACTTACCTTCCCACTCATCCAATCGATCAGATCACGTTGATCACCTACGGGCTATTTTTCTTCAATGTCGGTTTTACCGTATCTGGTTGAACCCACATAAGTGTATTTTTGCTGTCGAATCTAGTCGACTCCTTGGTTTCGTTGTCTCTAAGGATGGGATTCGAGTGGATCCCTTAAATATTAAGGCTATTCTAGCCTTACCCCCTCCTACTAGTTTGACCCAACTCCAAAGTTTGCAAGGCAAAGAAAACTTCCTTCATCGTTTCATTTGTAACTACGCTGAGATAACTAAAGGATTCATGTGATTGTTGCAGAAAAACACCCCTTTCATGTGGGATGACATTGCTCAACGATCATTTGATGCTCTCAAGCATGCCTTGACCCACGCACCTTTGTTGCATCCTCCAGAGTATACAAAGGACTACATCCTTTACTTAGCTGCCTCCACTTCCACTATTGCGATGGTGTTAGTTCAGGAGGACCCCAACGATGAGGAACATGTGATATATTACCTGAGAAAGAGTCTATCGGGACCCGAACTCTGATATTCACATGTAGAGAAACTGGCTCTGGAAGCCATCATCGTTGTCCAAATATTTATCCATTACATCCTGCTATGCACCACCACTGTTATCGCGGACTCGAACCCCATGTACCATGTCTTGACATGTCAAGTGCTGAGGGGAAAATACTCCAAATGGATTGCCATCCTTCAAGAATTCGATCTTGAATTTGCGAAGTCCAAAGCCAAAAAGTCCCTGGTGTTTGTGGAGCTTATCTGCGACCTTCCCCATGCTGATGAAGATATTGAGCCCAGAGATTGTCTCCTTGATGAAACTCTTTTCCTCATCAGCACCTCTAATCCTTGGTATGGAGATATCCTCCTTTATCTCCAAACCCAACGCTTTCAGCCTAACATTTCCCGTGAAGAGCATCGATGTATTCGCCACCATTCTCGTCATTACCTTATCGTCGGCGACACCTTGTATCACCATGGTATTGATACTGTCCTTCGATGATGTTTGATTCATGAAGACGCTAAACGCATTCTGAATGACTATCACCTTGGAGCCTATGGCGGTCACCTTTCTGGGATGGTTACAGCCCAAAAAATGTTACGTGTCGGCTATTTTTGGCCCTAGATTTTCAAAGATTGTATTGCGGCAGTCAAAAAATGACCACCCTACCAAGTTTTTAATAACAAGGCACGTACCCACCCTACTACGCTGCACCTCGTTATCGCCATCGGCCCCTTTGCTAAGTGGGGTATCGATTTCATGCAGTGTAAGCCTACCTCAGTCGAGGGGCATGGTTATATAATTGTCGTCGTCGATTACTTTACAAAATGGGTTGAGGCTTTGCCTACCTTTCTGAACAATGGTCACACCACATCTCTTTTTGTTTTTAACCACATCATAACTTTTTTTGGTGTACCACGCGCCATTGTCACTAATCACGGTTCACACTTTAAGAACCAAATGATGAGTGAATTGCATGCCAATTTGGGTTTTCTCCATGAAAACTCATCCCCATACTATCCTCAGGCCAAGGGACAAGTTGAAGCCATCAACAAGGTCCTTAAAACCATGATTCAACGCATGGTAGGGGAAAATAAGACATCCTGGAATCTACAACTTTTCTCCACTCTCTGGGCTTACCGTACTTCCGTGAAAACCACAACTCGGTTCACTCCTTTCCAATTAGTGTATGGCATCGAAGTTGTTTTACCAATCGAGTGTGAGATTCAATCTTTGAAACTTAAAGTAGAACTCCTACCCCATACTTCTGTCGAAGAAGAATGTTTCTTATATCTAACCAAACTGGATGAAACACGTCATGATGTTGCTCTCATTAATGAGGCACATCATAAATGGATAAAAAATCAATATGACAAATCTGTCCATCCTCGGACTTTTGCGGAAGGAGACTTAGTCCTCATCTATGACCAGGCTCATGACAAACTAGGGACAAGTAAGTTAGAACCTCTGTGGCATGGCCCTTACATTGTGAAACATTTTTTTCATAGAGGTGCCTACAAGTTAGTCGATTATGATGGAATCTCCCTAGGAGAGCCTCGGAACGGGCTTTACCTTAAAAATTACTATGCCTAGATCACCTAGCATGTGTATTTTGTACATTTTTGTATTTTTGTTTGGTGTGTCTATTTCTTTTTCATGCTCGAGTTTTTAGCTTTGCCACTCATAACTGTGTCTTGTGTTTTCATGCGCAGATGACATCTTCCTTTCCTATCTTTGTCGGGTTTGTGGATGGCGCTAGTCGACACACCCAGAACGTTGCTTCTACAACATGGGTCATTTACCAATCCGACAAGTTGGTGAGTTCAGGAGCTATTTTCTTAGGACCAGTGACTAATAACATGGAAGAATATCATGTTGTCATTAGACTTTTGACCCAATCCTCCTCCCTAGGTATCTCTCGTATGATTGTTAACCTAGACTCGCAACTCGTGGTCTGCTAACTTAATCATGTCTACACTATTTGTAATCCTATCCTGCTATGTCTCCACCTACGGGTTCGTCATCTTGAACGAATATTTGATTACATTGAATATAGACATATTCCAAGAGAACTCAACAATGTTTCGGATTCGTTAGCCAATTACATCATGGATCGGTATCTCGCCCATAGATAAGGTTTCATGAAGGAAAAAAAATTGTACACCACATGTAAATTAAAACACATCACATTAAATACATCATCATTTACAAATCTTCTAGCACTGTAAAAACTTGGAACTGTATATATATACATAGCGTGACTGGAAATGTTTTGATTACATCAAAAAAGTATTTGGAAGAGCAAAATTTTGGGTCTTCACACCCATACAACTTCGTCCGATAAGTCATACAAAAAATACAATCACCAGAGAGACTCTAATCTCTCTACACTACATTATGCTGAGAGTAACACATCACTGCGTGAAATACTCATCTCAGTAGAGAGTTAACATTCTCAGGCACCCCCATGGTGTGTCTTTGTAGATGTAAGGGCACTTCTCCCCTCCATAGAGGAGGGATACCCATTGTAAGGCCTTGAAGGTTTCTTTCAACCTCCTAGAGACCTATCATTGGTGCCCCTAAATCTACTGCAACCTGAGCATCCCCACGACGTCCCGGTACTGGTATCTTAGTCGGACACACTGCTACCTTGTCTACATGTTGAAAACGATACATCCATTAGAAACTCTTCTACATACCCAAAAAAATATACATACGTTAAAAAACATAAAAACACTAGACAAGGTATTGTTTGGTCTCTCACCTGACACATCCCAACCTTCTCTCACTGGTAGAATTAGATCCATACTCCTGCGAAATTCCACCTCATCATATGGAAAGTCTTCTATCCAAATATATTGGCATCTCATCCAAGTGAAGAAGTCACCAGTGAAGCGAAATTTTGACTTTGTCAGTCTCGGAGACAGACTAGTCCATCGTTCCATCTGTGATTCTCCCACTGGTCATACCACTAATGCAATCTGAGGTTTCATATGAGGGATGTGCTCTAAGAAGAATGATACCAAGAAAGAACCATATCCAAATTGCTTCTGCCCCATTCTACATCTTGAAATCTGTTCCTTCACATTTCGAAGAAACCCTGCACTCCAGTTAAACAGTGTTGGCTCTAAACAATGTACACCATAAGCTACCTATGATCTTGATGCCAGATGCATGCTGGTTCTTTCTGTCACACTCGTGATGGAGAGAATAATAGAACAAAGGGGTAATTCTCTGATATCCTTGATTGAGATTCTACCTCCCACCAGTCTTGCTCCTGGGACACCATGACGTGCTAGGTACACATCCACAGGATCAGGAAGCACCCTCTGTTCGAAAAAGGCTATAGGAGCCCCTCTTTTCAAGAGGCCAATCAAGAAGTATACATCTTCCAACTCGATGGTTAGAAGCTGCATTTCGATTCAAAACCCTTGCTCTGCGACATTCCACAAACTGATTATGTACTCAAGAAGAAGGATCTCTTTCTTCATCTTTTGCAGTTTGAAGAATTTGAGAAGGCCACAATCTCTCAATGTGGCCCGCATGTGAGGACTCTGCAAAGCAGACAAATCATCGATCTCATTCTCCCGTTCCTTCCATTCAATCATGGTTTTTGCCAAAATCACCTGCAAACAAAAAAAAAAAGAGAACAAAAAAAATTCATTATTCACACTTTCGGCAATTTTTTTAGTAATTGAAAAAAACTTGAAATTCATTGTCTATGTTGTTCAAAAAGAATCACGCCCCTTTTTATTACTCAATATTACTACGCAGCCCCATATCCTATAATAAAAATGTTTTAAATTAAAATAACTTCCATCCACAGTTTGATGGTTGCGTGGGCATTCTTTGGGTTTCTTATTGTGTTCCTTAGCAAAAACGACCAATCCACTCAAGCATCAAGGAGTTGGAATCCATGCTACAACCTCCTAAAGGCATTTTTGTAAACAAGTGGTCTTTTTCCATCGTTTTGAACAAGGGCCGATTTGATCTTCTTTTGGACGACCTAGGGCTTCAGTTTTTTATTCAAGTATTGTTGTGAAAACAAATTTTGAAATGTGTAATTGAAAGAGGAGGAAATGAAAATTTACCTGGTCCAAACGGCGAGAGAAATGATCAACCGTAGATCCAATGCCAAGCAAAACAAGATCCACCTCAAAAATGAGAATCTCCACTGCTACAAATCCTTATGCAAATGAAATGGTAATTGAAGATTTTTCCTTGTATTACTATTTACAAATTTCCATTTTTTATAAGGTATAGTTACTTTTGGGTTTCTTTAAAAATATGACGGCCTCATTAAACCTCTGGATTGCAGTTTTGACATTACAGATTTCGAAGCAGTTTTGATCTTTTTTTACCTTGTCATATCAATGAGCATAGTTTTAGTTCATTCTCAAGCTTGAGAATATAAGAACGCGCTGGGTAAAATTTTATCTCTTTTTCGGACCCGTATGGATACATGAAAAAGGAACCCCCTGGAGTCGTCCTTAAACTCTTTTTAGACTCTCTAAACATGAAAAGATCGTCGAGTGATCTTGCTTACTTTCACACTCGTTAAAAGGTTCGAAAGGGCATCTTTTGAGTGGTAGTTTATCTCTTTTTCGGCCTCGTGAGACTAACTTTACGAAAAAGGAACTGAGAGAGTTCTCTTTTAAGTGTTTTTCTAGACTCTATAATCATGAAAAACCTTTGAGTTTTCTGTCTTTGGACTTGCTAAACAAACATCGACAGGCCCATACGGGACCGAACCCTTACTTCTTCCAGTTCGTTAAACAAAGGAAGAGGAACTTATCGAAGGTGAGTTATATCGAGCATGTGTTACCCTCCTTGAGCTCGTTAAATCAAAAATAAGTACTCATCTATCTGGATGGGGGAAAAAATTAAAAGAAGCAAGCTAAGCAGTTTTTGAGAACATCACCAAGTAACTCTTATGGTCTCCCTTGAACACGACACCTTGTCTTTGCGCGCATTTTAATCCACTGAACCTCTAAATTGAGCCAATCCTTTGAGTTTCCTATATTCCTTTGGGTCACCTGACATAAGTCACAACATCCACTGCATCATCAAGTTTTGGTCCATGTCATGTTTCTACTGTCGTGCCTCAGTGTTCAAGGGAAGTATCTGCCTCGAGAGTCAGCCATCACAAATATATTTTCTCAATACCCATGTCATTCCATGTTCATTTGATCTACCAATTACATCTCTGTGTCTGTTTCGTGTCGTTGATGGGGGATACATCAAGGTCCTCCTCTAACGAGTCTATTCTTGTCGACTTCAACACATTATCCAGGAACTAGACTTAGAAACCAATTAGTACTTTGGGACCTGTTGCCTCAATGGCAGGCCTCCTCACGTCCGATAGTGGATTTACATCATTGACCTATGATCGGATGATTCCATGGATGTTTTACTTCAACTCATACATTCACATTCGTTCGAATGTACTAGAGTACCTTGGGAATCATTGACATCAATGGTGATCTCTCTCGCGCTTGTTAACGGTTTACATCATTGACCAGTAATCAAGTGGTTTCTGCCATGTTCAACATCAGTACATCTATTCACATGGTTAGATTCGTACTACATCAGGATCAGTAAGAATACCCTGGTTTGAGTGATCACTCTGATATGTACTTTTCCCACGTTGCGAAGGAGTTTCCCTTGAACAGTGGCGCATATACTGTCACATAGATCCACTTTGTATTGGTCGTGGCTATGTCTTGTCATCTCGTGGATCCACTGTGTATTCTTCATGGCTATGATTAGTTTAGGTCATATGAGTATATATCCACACTATATCCTCAGTGGCTATACCTTTTATCAATACAATTATGGATCCGCAGTGTATTTTATGGCGGCCATATCTTGCAAGTCTTTATCAACCAAGCATAGGTATGCCTACCTTGGGTTTGAAACATGTCATAATATTTGTTGGATGTTTGTGTGCAGATTTTGTCAGGTTCTCTGCGTCTATACCCTTGCTTGAAAGTCTACAAATCATTTCAGTTATCAATTCTCTTCTTCTAACTTCATAATTTGGGGGGAAATTTGTTACACATCGAAATTACTCACTTCGATAGTGTCGCAAGTGTCGTCATTACAAGTGTCGCAAGTGTCGCATTTTGATCAAAAGTGTCGCAAGTGTTAGGAAAATCATATTTCCATAATGCCTATGTCGTACCTATAACGACATCAGAAAGACACTTGAAACACCTCAAACATTTTATTTGGAAGAAGAGGAATGGTTAACTGGGTTTTTGAACCTCTTGCCATTTGAAAGAACCACTAAAATTGAGTTTTTAGAGGAGAACGCTCCCCTATACCTCTATTATGAGTGTTGGAGCCCCCCTATAGACTATATGGGAGTGTTATAACACTATATCTACCATTTTGGAGGAGCATTGTTGTTGTTAGGAGTGTTGGCGCCCCCCTATACATTACTAGGGAGCATTATGACTACCCTTTTGGAGGAGCGCTACCTATTCTGGGCAACAGTTGGTTTGTTGAGAAGAACGAGGGGAAGATCCTCTCAATATCTGAAGGCATTTGGATTCGAATCCTTGGTCAAGCCATGATCACAGGGAAGATCCATAACTAAAGGAGGAAAATCCTCAACTTACTCCAACGATATCTCAAGTAGTTGGGCCTCTCCAAGCCTATTTAAACAGGCCTTCTCCTGGTGAAAGGGGTGAAGGATGGAAGGCATGAAACCTATGATCTCATAGGAAACACACAGTGAAGTAGAGGAGAATAATCAGTGAAGTTATTGTCATTCTGATCATGGGTCTTTTGAGCAAGGGTTAGACAAGGAGTACTTGATGAAGCTGCTGCACTTGCATCTACGGTTGTAAGTTTCCTTCATTGTTGTTCTCATCAATATAATATGCTTGGCCTGTTTCTTTCTAGTTTGTGCCTAATCTCACATGAACTTGTCTCTAATAGATAGATCTACTTCAAACTAATCTCAGTAGAGTAGGAAGTGGTTGTACTTTTTTTTGTCTACAGAGCTTATTGAGGAGCAAAAGATTGGAGCTCAAACTCGGACCGTGCAGGGACAAACATTGGTAAAAGGTACTTATTTTCTCCTTCCTCTTCACACACTAGTTTATCTAGATCTAAAAGGAAGTTAGTGACCATGATAAGCATCTTTTGTCTTAAGAGTTAAGAGTCTAGCTCTCAAGAGGAGATCTACCTGTCTACAGGGATATTTTCCTTCAACAATCTCGCACTAGTCTAAAATAAACAAAATGTGTACCATAGTGTATTATAGAGTAAATAGAAAAAGAAAGAAAAAAAAGGCAGAAAAAATAAAGAAAAATTAAACAAAATGGAAAAAACAAGAAAACTGTTCAGGGAAGAAGTAGAAATTTGCAGAGTGAATCGAAATTCAAAGGAGTTAAGATTAGCAAGTAAACACGATAAGCAGGAAAATGTCATGGAAAATAAAGAAGCGGGCAGTAGGGAACAGAGAAGGAGGAATTAAGTCACGTAGAAAGGAGATCGCGTAGAGAGAGGTGATCGCATCGATAACAGCTAAGAGCATTAAAGAGGAAAGATGATGGGAAAAATAATTTACGAGGAAACATCATGTCAAAATGGTGGAGACATGTAGTCATAAATGGAAAGTACTATGGAGATCATAACAGATTGACAGATATATACCCAGATACACCGGAAGATTCAGAGTTAATGTAGGTTGAATACATGTATTGAATGCAAAGAACTACTGGATTAAATGGAAAGTTTAGGCACAAAGATAAGTTAACCACTTCCATTGGGTTATAAAATTAATAGAACAATCGATGCGGTAAGGTTACGGTCGATTATAGTTTGAATAGAGAGCCGAGTGATGAGGATTTTTAGAGCTGAGAGCGTGTTGAAAAGTTATAGGTGTTTGTCGTAGGGAGAGTATTGTAGAGAAAGATGGTGCCACCCAAGATAGCAGCAACATCAACATCAACACCAAGGAAATAGAAAATTTATCTAGTAGCAGTACCTATAGTTGAAGAAACCCCAGGAGCATCCTCATCAGAGACAAGTTTTCCAAGAGATTACATACCACTAAGGATGGATACAACAAATCCAGTCAGGTTGTCAAAAGACACTAAGTATCCTCTTGTGGAGCCAAAAATACCACCTGGAGTAATCATGGAGAAATATAGGTTAGGCTTGATATCAAATTTAAAGTATGCATACCATGATATTATGGATGAGAAGAAATTCTCAGAGCTAGCACAGAGCACGTATTTGAAGAGATACATTAGCACATAAACACAAATGATCATGATAGATACACAAACGTAGGAAATAGGGCTAGAGAAAGCTGATATCTTGGATTTATTTGAAATACCACATTTTGGCAGGGGCATAGAGATAAATGCCTACATGAAGATATTTTTGAGTTGTGTGCATAGAGGTTACTTATGCCTCTATAGGTCAGTTTCCCTAGACACAGATTTGATTGTGTGAATTACTAGACTACCACCGCAAGGGGAGGATCCCTCACTATTATTTTTCAGACAAGACGAATGAGAAGGATTTATCGAAAAGCATGAGAGAGAAGTTTCATACGCACAGAGCAGTGAATGGTTTGGATGTAGCAAGAATATGTGACCCTACAGTGAGGTTTTTGACACAAATATTGGCCTGTAAGTTTTTAAGGAACTGTCAGAAGGACCAAGTACCAGCGATAGTAATAGTGGTAGCCGCGAAGTGTGTCGAGGGTCTGCAGATAAATTGGGAGACATTTTTTCTCAACCAGTTCTTGATAGCCTATGAAGAGGCACATGATAAAAGAATTAAATTTCACTACATGTGGTTATTAATTTTAATTGCATTAGTAGCATAGAGGGAGCCAAATGATACAAAAAAATTGGGAGAAAACGACAAGGCATTCTTGGTCGCAAGATATCAGAACTTGTGGCATACTGCCCTAAGGAGCGATAGTTAGACAATAATATTAATTTTTTTATTTACAAGGAGACCATTAGGAAGTGTATTCATGATACACCACAGATATAGCCATAGATAGTAGAAGCATATAAATCAGTTGCACGGTTCAAGGAAGATCACCACCATCTCTACATTCAATCAAAGAAGGATCCAAGAGAATAATGGATGGCCATAAAGTACAGGATAACATAAGAATAACTAGAAATAATAATGGAATATTGGGATGCAGATTGGAAAATCCCATCGATAGAGACTAAGAAACCAAAGATGCAACAACCAGATGTTGAAGAAACACCAAGCGGAGGATAAGAATAAAGGAAAGTAAATGAAAAAGGGAAGATTGTAAAATTCTCATGGGATTAGAGGAAATATATCGACAAAGGAATATCAGTGCCATAGAGAAAGAAGAGGAATTTTGTGAAGGAATCGAATATAAAATCACTGACGGAGGATGATTTGGAAAATATTGGTGATTATGTTAAGGAAGTTACAGATGATTTGTTTAAGCATGTAGCATAGCAACAAGAGGAGATGAATAGAAATATGCAATAGCATATGGTTAATTTGTGCCAGATGTTATAAACAAGCACAGACAACAATCACAACACAGAATACATAAGTGAGATCGACAGTCTCTCAGTCATTAGAAGTAGCAGGAGAGCACAATATGGTACAGATAGCGTCATGGGAGATAACATTCACATCGACCAAGATGCAGGAATAGGAACAAGCCTTAAGTCACATTGAATTATATTTTTCAAAGTTGTCAATAAATATGTTACAAGGATTGCAGGTCAATGTTATGCAAGAACTCAAATTGTACACTGAAAGGACCTCCAATGAGTTGGTTAAGGTCATGATAGAGAACATAGATTTGCATCTCGACTACAATAGAGTAACCATGGAAATGGATGAGGTTGTGTAGAAGGCATAAATAAGGTAGCAGACATTCAAACAAGTATACAAGGAACTTCCAGAAGTACCAATGGAGGTTTATACTCCAATAGTATAGAAGGTGTCAAAGATCAACGAATGTAGTCAATGCTTCCTCTCAAATATTATAGAATTGGAAGCACACACAATACTAGGTACTAGGAGAGAGTTAAAACAGAGAAGATGGAGAACACGATTGTTGATAATATCAAGAGTTTCATAGTAGAGTGTGCTAAAACTTGTGAATAAAGCACATGATTTTGGACTCGGTTGACAGAAGATGTCGAGTTATGATCAATTGGGAAAATGATTCAAGATACGTAGGAGAAATCCCAAAAGCTTAAGGAGACAATGAGCATCTTTCCACCAGAAGATAAGATGACAGCAATGGAAGACAACAAGAAGCTATACTCCAAAATGAACTAGCTAAGAGCAGAGTAGCAGGCTCTTGGGAAGAAGATAGAGTTATTACAGGAAGAGGCATACAAGGCAGTCAAAGAGCTCGCAACTGCACAAGGAGTGGTGAAACAAGCCAACCAAGAGACTATCGAGAATCTCCAGGGCCTGATAACAACGTAGGTAGCCAAAGAGTTAGAAAAGAAAGAATAATAGGTGAAGGGGATGATCGCCACTAAAGTAAACATTTCATAAATTCTTGGTGACCAAGATTTCATCGAAGGGAGAGCAACAGTAGGAATAAGTGACTCGAGACAAGCCACATGTGAGTATTAGGGGCATGTTGGAGAAGGATATTTTGGGTAAGTTTTGGGAATCACATAGAAGTGGATCACACAACATTTTTTCAAAGAAGAAACATGCATGGAAAGCAGATAACACATTTTAAGGAGTTATCATGCAAGAAATGGGAGTTAGTTAGGTAGTTTTGGGATAGTTTGTCCACTTTGTAACCATGTTGTAATGTGATTATCCCTAATAGAATACTATAAATATGTAATGCATTTTGTGTAGAAAGGATTCTTGAGTCATGGATAGCAAAGAGTGAACACTTGGAGAATAGAACTTTGAGGAGAGTTATGAGTGAGTTTAATATCAGTCGAGAGGTATGTGTGCACTACAACATAGAATGGCTAGGGCAGGTTTGGGTTGTAACTGAATATCTATGTATGAGCGCATTACGCATGAATTTAATGGAGATTATGAATGAATGAATAAGAATCCAATCGTTGTGGATGTATCCCAGTTTGGGGTGAACCATGTTAAAAACCTTGTGCCTTGATGTGTTGCTTATGTATGTTATGTTTCTGATGCATGTGATGGATGTGTTAGGACCACGCAATGTACCTTTTTGCCTATACTTTTTGTCACTATTACACTCTTGATCACCCACATTTAAACTCATATTATCACTTTATCTGATCATTCCAAAGGTAATACAACGTCCCTTCTCATTACTATATGTTTAATCTGTTTTGCATAATATTTTACATCACTCTAGTACTTAACCATTGATTAGAAATGTATAGTGCTGAAACGGCTCAAACTGCAGATGCTGAAACACAAAGCTGTTACACAGTCCGGAGTTGCAGATGCTGAAACAAAAAGTTGTTACACAGTTTGGAGTTGCAGATGCTGAAACACAGAGCGGTTACACAATCCACAGTCGCAGATGCTGAAACACAGAGTTGTTACACAGTCCACAGTCGCAGATGCTGAAACATAGAGCTGTTACACAGTCCAGAGTCGCAGATGCTGAAACACAGAGGAGACTGTTACACAGCCCAGGACTGACGACGCTAAAACACAAAGGAAGTCGTTACACAGTCAGCGGTCAACAACAACCTTACAACGAAGCGCAAATCCCGTGGCTGAAACAGCCCACGATTTGCGATGTTGAAACAGCATCAGCAGCAACGAGAAGAAATTTTTACTCCAGCCGTAACAACAACATCTCATTCAGTACTTGCAATAGCATTCTATTGCGCAAGACTAGGACATCCTATTCTGGTTTAGAAAGTCGATCTAACTAAGAATAGCACTCAGATACACATTGTAATTTTTGATCAATTGTATCGAAGGGGTTCCCTCTTTAAATAAGAGGAAATCACCATTCGAAGGACCCAAGTTTTATGTATTGAGAAAGCTTCAGAGAGAGGGACATACTTCATTTCCAGATTGTAATATGATACATTGATAGATGAATAGAAAACTGCTTTGAGCATTCTTCTCTAGCTTTTTCGTTTCAGGGGAATCTTGTGAGAAGGGAGGGCCCACCTTCTTCACAAGATTCACCCGTTAGTTTTAGAGTGTGTTAGTACAATTTCTATTTATGCTTTGGTTAATGTTTGTTTGCTGAAACACTACTTTTAATGAATTCTGCTTTGCTGAAACACTACTGAACTCTGTCTTGTTAAGAACTGTAATTCATTTCCACAAATTTTATAATCCTTTTTAGCAGCAATCTTGTGTGATGATCATTTCTGCAAGTGTGTTAGCCAGAGACTTGGTTAAGGGTTCCTTCTCAGAAAGGAAGGGATCGGCATATCCTGTTCTCTGTAGATTTCAATCATTTCTCCAAGTGTGTTAGCCAGAGACTGGGTTAAGGGTTCCTTCTCAGAAAGGAAGGGATCAGCATATCCTGTTCTCTGTAGATTTCAATCATTTCTGCAGTGTGTTAGCCAGAGACTGGGTTAAGGGTTCCTTCTCAGAAAGGAAGGGATCAGCATATCCTGTTCTCTGTATATTTCTGCAAGTGTGTTAGCCAGAGACTGGGTTAAGGGTTCCTGCTCAGAAAGGAAGGGATCAGCATATCCTGTTCTCTGTAGATTTCAATCATTTCTACAATTGTGTTAGCCAGAGACTGGGTTAAGGGTTCCTACTCAGAATGGAAGGGATCAGCATATCCTGTTCTCTGTAGATTTCAATCATTTCTGCAAGTGTGTTAGCCAGAGACCGGGTTAAGGGTTCCTTCTCAGAAAGGAAGGGATCATCATATCATGTTCTCTGTAGATTTCAGTTATTCTTCACAAGTGTGTTAATCATCAATAGGGCTTAAGGTTCCTGCTTAGAAAGGAAGGAATTCGATGACCCTGTTCTCTGCTAGATAGAGTTAGATTTCTCTGCATTGTTGTTTCCATGAAAGTGTGTTCATCAGAATTAAGGTGCTGAAGTTCTGTTTGAGAGTAAGGGTCCTATTCTCTGGTTACAAAAAAGTTATTCTTTCCTGTTGCAATTGCTATTTTAATGTAATCCAGGATTCTTTAGATTCATCTTTACAAATCTGCAATAGGTAGGTTGCTTTCCTGTAATTCAAGACAACACTTCAGTTCATTCAAGGCAAGTGTGATTAATATAGTTTCCTTTACTACAACTCTAAGTTGCTTTTGGGATTGAGCATATATAGTGCGTGGTTATCTTTGAGATAAACAGACTTCCCTGGGTTGATAATTTATGTAGCACTTGATTGTTTGAGTTAATTAAGCAATTATAGTGACCAACATTTTGGCGCCGTTGCCGGGGAAGATAGCTATAGATTTCAAAAGCAATTATGATTTTTTTTAGATAAAAAGATTGCATGAAAGACCCCAAAGACACTAACCCTATAGGTGGCAAAGGAAAAGGAAAAGGAGGAAGAAATACTTACATTCACGAGATCATATCAAAGTCTGAATCTTTTTCTCAATGACCAAACCTTCGAAAGTCCCAGCCTTCATTTCAAGCAATTTTTGGAACAGGGAAAGAAGTTTGGAGTGTTGAGACAGTCCAGAAGCCAGCAGGAAACATTGAGGATAGAGCAAGTGTAGCAGGGGAGAAAACAGAAAACATGGATGAGTACAATGAAGAATTGCATCACGAAGAATAGACAGGTCCTGAAGGAGAGGTAAATGATGAAAACTCTTTTTCTACTCTAGGATTTCCTATTGGCGATCTCCCTAGAGGAGTAGCCCCCATGAAAAATATTCCACTCTCAGCATTACCTAATTTTCATGGTTTGTCTTCAGAAGATCATGATGAATTTCTTTTTGAGTTTGATATATTATGCAGAAGTTATGATTACATTTCTAATGCTCAAAAATTAAAGTTATTTCCAGCAACACTAAAAGGAAATGCACTAAGATGGTTTATGAGTCTTGGAAGCCATGTAATCACAACATGGGACCAAATGAGACATAAATTCTTGAACAAGTACCAGGACTACTGCCAAACAAGGGAAAAGAAGGAGGATCTATTTAAGATGATACAGAAAGAAGATGAGAATCTGGAGGACTTTGTAGAAAGGATACAATACAATCTACAAAGATCCAGTCACCCCAATGTAAGTAAAGACATTCTTAAAACTATATTATTAAAAGGGGTAAGGGATGACTCTTTGGATATGTTGAATATGCTTGGGAAATGGGAAATATCTAAGGAATCATACGATGAAATTGTTAATTTATGCAAAATATGTTCAAGAGGAGATTCAAGAAATAGATCAAATAGCAGGGACACCACATTTTCAAGAGTCCAAAAATCAGCCAGTGGGGGAGCAACAAGAGCTGAGATAGGTAATTTACTTGAAGGTTTTAAAAATGAATTGTTAAGCTCTTTTGCCTCACAAATGGATACCCTGCAGATTAAGAAAAAACAAGCAGAAACGGAAGCAGCCTTGTCCATCTTTTGTTCTCAGTGCAGGGATAAGCACCCATGAAGAGAATGTCCACTGGACAAAAAGCCAATCTGCACTATCTGTGATAAAGATCATGATACCCAAAATTTTCCATCTTTACCAGGGATCAAGGCAGTGTTACAACCAACGGACGAAGAAGCTAAAGCTATCTATCTGATGACACAAAGGAGGCAATGGAAACCGCGAGGACAAGGTATGAATTCTAACATGCCATTTGCATCTTCTAATCATTGGAATAATTACTCTTCTTTCAATCAAATGAGTTACCCCCCCTACAATCAAATGCAATACACTAATCAAATGAATTACCCATCCATGCAACAAACTTACCCACCCATGCAGCAAACTTACCCAACCATGCAACAAAATAACCCACCCTTTGTTGATCTATCAATGTGGACCCCTTGGCCTCCACAGCAGCAACAACCATATCAGAACCAATGGAATCAACATTGGAGAGGACAACAACCCCCCTTTCAAAATCAACTACCTCAACCACAATTCCTGCAACCGCTTCCCTTACCAGCTGGCACTTCCCCAAACAACCAAACGATAAGACCCCAGCTACCTGTACAACCTAACCCCAACCCAAATAATAA
The DNA here is from genome assembly GCA_000966675.3 of Picea glauca. NCBI lineage: Eukaryota > Viridiplantae > Streptophyta > Pinopsida > Pinales > Pinaceae > Picea > Picea glauca. The sequence goes on from JZKD02S0068974.1 coordinate 1,076,600, forward strand.
AGCTGTGAAGTGCATTGATATTTATAACTAGCCTACACTTTCTATTCTCCCTGCGCAATGCAACAATATTCATCTACGATCTGGGAGAATAGTAGAACCTACCATAGCTGATGTTACCTCTTCTGATAAAGAGGAAACAAAAGAGCATGATGTACCTGAAAAGGTACAATCATCCTCTAACAATGTTGCTGAAACAGCAACACCACCATTTCCTGAGCGTTTAGCCTTAACCAAAACGCCTGAACCACCATCCTTTAATCTTCTAGGGGAATTACAAATTTATATGTCAAAATTCCTCTACTACAAGCACTCTAAGACGTACCAATCTATGTTAGGACAATGCGAGATATTTGTGTTAAAAAGCCTGATAGGAAAACTAAGGATCCCCTTACAGTCCATGTTATGGGAAACCTGTCTGCACTAATGTCAGGTAAAACTCCCCCAGTTAAATATGGTGATCCTGGCCACCCTACCGTTACAGTACAAGTAGGAAAAATGATAATCCCTCGAGTCCTGGTAGACCTAGGTGCAGCCATCAATATCATGACTTTGGAAACCTTACAACTAATACAATTACAAAATGAAGTCAGAGATACCCCAACTATCCTAGAATTGGATGATCGATCCACAATTAAACCAGAAGGAGTCATTGAAGACCTCAATATCTCTGTGGAATCCTGGAATTATCCAGTTGACTTTACAGTGCTGCAGCCCAAAACAAAGTTGGGGGGCCACCCTCTAATTTTGGGTAGACCTTGGTTGGCCACAGCAGATGCTTTTATCAGCTGTAGATCAGGTTCAATGACAATTTCAAATGGTTATGAAACTAAGAAACTTACCCTCTATCCTCACGCTACACCCATGGTTAATAATGATAACTCTGTATGGGTAGATTTCGAGGATCAACCTACTCAACCCCTTTTGACTATCGGACAAGCTTTAAGCATGAAAGACTCTACCGAGGATGAACTAATCAATAATTTTATTTGTGAACCCTCCTCTATAACTCCAGAAACTCATAATCAACTAACTGCACTGTTGGAGTCTGATAATCAAGAAAAACTCAATTCGGAAAGCCCACTTCAAACATCTAATACCATCTTCTCTAAAAGCATACAAGTGGAAATTGAACCTGGAAAAACATTGAACATAAACCCTAATTTTACAGCAGCTGAAACACAACAATTAATGAAGTTACTTCAGGAAAATAAAGAAGCATTCGCATGGGATTACACAGACATGAAAGGAATCTCTCTTGAATTATGTACCCATCGAATATATATTAAGGAGGATTGTCGACCAATCTGTCAACCTCAGCGATGAATGAACCTGAATTTAAGAGAAATCCTCAAAGAAGAACTTCAAAAATTGCTTAATGCAGGGTTTATCTATCCTATATCAGACAGTGAATGGGTGTCCCCATTGGTGATAGTTCCTAAGAAAAACGGGAAATGGAGAGTATGTGTGGATTATAGAGCTTTAAATAAATCCACTCAGAAAGATCACTTTCCATTACCATTCATTGATCAAGTGTTAGATAATTTGTCAGGGAAGAAATTTTTCTCAGTTTTAGATGGTTTCAGTGGGTATAACCAGATCAAAATTGCACCTCAAGATCAAGATAAAACCACCTTTACTATCCCTTGGGGAACCTTTTCTTATAGAGTTCTTCCGTTTGGATTATGTAATGCACCAACAACCTTCCAAAGAGCAGTTTTAGGAATCTTTTCTGATATGCTTAATGACTCTATGGAAATCTTTATGGATGACTTTACTCCTTATGGTGTTTCTTTTCAGGAAGCATTGCAAAACCTTGAGAAAGTACTTAAACGATGCATACAAGCTCAACTCTCCTTAAGTACAAAAAAATGTCACATGATGATGAGTGAAGGAATAGTGCTTGGAAATTTTATCTCATCTCAAGGAATTCAAGTAGACCCATCCAAAATACAAGTCATTAAGGACCTTCCTACTCCCAAAACTCAGACAGAGGTAAGAAGCTTTCTAGGACATGCTGGATACTATAGAAGATTTATCAAGAACTTTTCCAAAATAGCTTCTCCCTTGTTTGTATTACTGATGAAAAATGTTGAATTTAAATGGATTGATTCTTGCCAAGAAGCATTTAATACACTTAAACATCAGTTATCTACAGCTCCTATCCTTAGAGGACCTGATTGGAAACTTCCCTTTCACATATCCTCTGATGCTTCAGATACTGCAATAGGAGTTGTTTTGGGACAGGAAGAAAATCACCTCCCTTATGCTATATATTTCATCAGCAAGAATATGCCCCCTGCTGAACTCAATTATACAGTCACCGAGAAGGAATTCTTAGCAGTTATCTATGCAATTAATAAATTTAGACATTACATTACTGGCTATTCTACTTTTGTCCATACTGATCA
>JZKD02S0068974.1:1085931-1097978 GCA_000966675.3 Picea glauca
GAGGCCAAAAAGTCTATAAATAGAAGCTGGCAGCTCATTATCACCATTGCTGATTTGGAAATTGACTTTGGAGCCAAAAGACCCCCTTTGCCAAAGATCGTGATTCCGGGAGCTATAGTGGACGAAACGAACTTCTTCTTGGACCAAGTAAGTACAAGCTCCCCTATCTTGCATTTCAATACTTTATTTATTGAATTTGAGCATGTTTTGGGGGTGGTCATCAACCTCTAAGAGGTCGGCCCTAGTAAAACACAGGTTGTCCAAGGACAACCCACGGGTGCCCGCGCGCAGAGCCAAATCTGCACGTGGGTACCCGTGACTGTCGCCTCGACAGCCCACGGATGCCCCCCACGCAATGGAAAAATGATTGAACCAAGACTAAACTCCCCCTTTTTTCTTATGTTTTTGGCAGGATGTATGTTCAGTGGAGAGAGAGGGAGCACAAGGCTGCCAATGAGGTAGTGGCTGCAGATCCGAACGTCATGGTCGTGCTGACGCAATGTGGCTTGGTAAAATTTTTCCTATGTCTTTTCATGCGCACTCAACCCAGGCTACTGAATGCCTTGGTTGATTATTGGCACCCAGATGCAGAGGCCTTATGATAGAGGGGCAATCCTTGGTGCCCACCACCGAGGATATCTACTTTTTGACGGGCCTCTCGAGGAGAGGGGAACCCGAAAACTTTCATACTTTTCCTGCGGGGCCGAGCAAAGTCTAGGAATTGATAGAGGAGTACTGTGAGGCTGGGACCGATCAGAGATCTTCCTCGGTTCCCATGAGTAGGACTACCAGCCTCGCCCTCCAGACCATTTTATCATTCATCGGGTGGATTACCGGCTCTGCGGCCGTGCACCAGGCTTCGCGCGCACAGATGAACTGTGCAATTCAGTGCATGAATGCACAAATTTTTTACTGGAGTACCACATTACTGGCAATCATGATAGGGCAGCTAACAGCTTGCAGATAGCGGACACACAGGAACTTCAGGTTCGGGACCATCCTGTTTTCGTTCTTTGTTGAGAGAGTTCCATGTTTCAGTCCTCGGCTGACAGTACGAGGACATCTCGCGAATTTCCCTGCAGTGTGCAGATGGGCAGCCTTGCTACCGCGATAGGGTGGTGGAAGGACCACAGAGGCCTTCAACGATGACTTCTTTGCGTGGCTGTCGCGACAGATCCCAGCTATTGAGGATTACCCATATGCAGGGATTGATTTTTCCAGAGATCCAGCAGTACCAGTGCCTCCTAGTAAGGAGCGAGGGGAGATGGGTAAGTCTCCACCTATCTAGTTTTTTTGTTTTCATATGTAATTTTTATGTCTTTTTCATATATATATCATGTTTTTGTATAACAGAGTTTTTGATGGGTGAACATTGTATTGCGTGCAGATGTGGGACCCGTGCAACCTGTCGATTATGCTCGGAACAGGCGCCGCCCACGGCCAGAGGCCGCAACTGCCGCCGTCGGGGGAGCAGCAGTGGCAGGGAACCTCCCAGCAGGGGAGGCCGAGAGGTTTCTTAGGCGGATTGAGCGAAACTTCACTGCGCTCACTCGCACAGTTCCCATGGCGGAGATAGGGGACTTGCCGCCCTCCTTGCAGACTCATATTGTGGGGGTACCTCGGACATGGGTCCGATTGTTTAGGCATTTGGGTCAGGCTGTATTTGAGTATAATAGGGACCATAGGCCCTGAACAGACTTGTAGACTTTTATGTGCCCCAAGCACTGATATGTATCTATTTTTTGAGGGCATAAGCCCCAGTGACTCGTTATGGTTCCCATTTTTTGAGGCACTTGCACCCATCTATGTACTCTGAGATTTTATCATGTTTATATATGGTTTTTATTTCTTTTTGTGTCTTATGGATTATGTGTACCAAAATGTATTTACATGTGTGTGATCATGATCTTTTTATATGTGAGCGAGATGCCAATCTAAAATATGATTAGCTAGAGTATTTGTGATTTGATTTAGACTCCTAGGAACATGAAAATATGTGATGTAATCAAAGTTGCGTTCCAAGAGATGTACCCTAAGAAATCGTCGGTGTAAATTTGGGTCATGCACTCGGTATATTCTGTTTAGCTGCGATACAACCAGTTGAGCGTCTAGATAGACCCAGAGATGAGAGATACCCAATGACAAAGCGTCACAAAGCAACTCAATAACTGCACTATACTCAACAACATTATTTGTGGTGTCGCCTAAGCATATCCCTCCGGAAGATAACAACTGACCCTGTGGTGTAAAGATTACCCAAGCTATGGAGGCAAGCCTCCGCGTGTGTCGACTAGCACTGTCCGCATACCCAATGAACACCTCGAACTCACTTGACATATTCCATAGTGACGAAAGATAACATCAAAGACACGTCCATAACACGCTTTTCAAAAGAAAAGTAAAAAAGTAATAGCACACAGACTATACATATGTTACAAAAAGTTACCCACAGTGACCATGCTATGAGTAATAGTTTTTGAGGTAGAGCCCATTTCTAGGCTCCGCCAACGCATTTCCTTCAAAATCGACCAGACGATAGGCACCCTTTTTTAAAACCTCCTTAATAATGAAGGGTCTGAACCACATGGGTTTAAAATTTCCTTCCCCTAGGGGGTCCTTATCTTGGTCGTAAACCAGGACAAGGTTGCCCTCAGAGAAAACCCGAGGACGAACGGACCTATCATATTGGCACTTGACCTTATGTTTATGAGCTTCGTTGGCCAGGTTTGCATCGCGACGCTGTTCATCCAGCTGCTCAAGGTGTACTAACAGTTCTTCAAGTGGAGAAGTGTCTAGAAATAACTGTACTGCCAATTTTAGAGATGGAATTTGACATTCGATGGGCAAGACTGCTTCCAACCCGTAAACGAGTTGGAAAGGTGAGAAACCAGTTGTAGTCTTAACTGAGGTTCGGTAAGCCCATAATGTTGAGTATAACATCAAATGCCAGTTTTACTTGGCTGAGTTCATAGTTCGTTGTAGCATCGTCTTGAGAGTTTTGTTAACAGCTTCCACCTACCCATTGGCTTGGGGATAGTAAGGTGATGAATGTTCTTTCCGTAACCCAAGATTTGATGTTAATTCGGACATCATTTGGTTCTAAAAGTGACTGCCATGGTCAGTGACAATCTCTCTCGGGACGTCAAACCTTGCTATAATCTAGTTGAATAAGAAGAGAGATGCAGTCTCTCCATCATCTTTAAACATTGGCATAGCTTCGACCCATTTAGTGAAGTAGTCGACAGCTACGATGATATAGCGGTGCCCCCTTGCGGACGGGGGGTTTCATGTGGTGTAATCAATCCCCCACTTAGTGAAGGGACCAACTGTGATGACAGGAAACATAGGAGCTGGATGTGCCCTCATCTTCCATCAGAAGACTTGGCACGGATGGAACTTCTTGACCGACTCGATACAATCTTTCATAAGCGTGGGCCAGAAGTAACCTGCTCGTAAAATCTTTTGGGTTGTTTCCAACCCGGACAAGTGACCGCCATAGGCTCCTGTATGAAAATCGTTGAGCACTATGATGGCCTCCTCATGAGTGATAAATCGACGCAAGATGCAGTCTACACCTCTCTGATACAACGTATCATTGAGTATGAGATAGTTCTTAGCCTGATGGCATATCCGCCGACGCTCGTCACGAGACGCAGAGGTGGGGCACTTCAAATTCTGGAGATAGATCATTATATCTCCGTACCAGGGGTTGGAAGATTCAATCAAAAACATATCCCCCCGAATAGGCGATTCCTCAGGCACAACGTCACCTGACTCAACCAGAAGCTCCGAGATAAGTTCTCCGAAGACCAGCGACTTTTTGGACTTGGCTGAAACGAAGTCTAAGTCAAATTCTTGGAGGATTACCATCCATCTACTGATTTTTCCGCCGATAACGCATCGTGTCAACATGTACTGGAATGGATTCACGACGGCAACGATGGTGGTCTTGCGAAACAGAACATAGTGACGGAACCGTTGAACAGCATGCACTGCTGCCAACGCAAGTTTTTCGAGATGGGAATAATTAAGTTCCGGTCCTACGAGGCCTCAGCTCAGGTAGTAGATCACGTATTCGGAAAATGAATCGTCCTCCTGAACTAAAACCATGCCTATGGTTGAATATGCGGCAGCCAGATATAATAGGAAATCCTTGTTATAATTCGGTGGTCGTAGCAGAGGTGCGGTTGTAAGGGCGTGTTTCAATGCGTCGAAAGAGCGTTGAGCGGTTTCGTCCCAGAAAAAGGGAACATCTTTCTTCAATAAATGCATAAAGCCCTTGGTGATTTCGGCATAGTTGGCGATGAAGCGTCGTAAGAAGTTCGCCTTGCCTTGAAGACTCTGCAGTTGTAATATTGTGCGTGGGGGAGGCAACTATACTATTGCCTCCACCTTAAGAGGATCAACCATGATCCCTGTTGTTGAAACAATGAAACCTAACAAACGTCCTGACGTGACGCAAAAGCTGCACTTGTTGGGATTCAAGCGAATCCTAAAGTAGCGACAGCGTTCGAAAATTAGTCGAAGGTGCATAGGATGATCCTTTCACTTGCGAGAGCATGATGCCAAATCATCTAGATAAGCCTCGACTATGTGTTTGAGGTCGTGAAATGCAAAAGACATGGCCCACTGGAAAGTGGCTCCATCATTATTGAGACCAAAAGGCATCTTACGATAGGCAAATGTACCCCACGGACAAATGAATGTCGTTTTATGCTGATCTTCAGGTTTGATTTGGATTTGGTTATAGCCTGAAAAACCATCCATGAATGAAAAGGCCTCACAACCAGCACACTCATCGATGATCCGGTCAATGAATGGGGTTGGATAATTATCTTTTGGACATGCCTTGTTCAAATCACGAAAATCAATACATACACGAATCGTGCCTTGTTTTTTATTGACCGGAACGGGGTTTGACACCCATTGGGTCAGATGGATAGGGAAAATGAACCCTGCCTTGAGCAATTTCTCAACCTCAACCTTGATGGTTGTTGCTTTCCTAGGATTAACTGGATGAAGTTTTTGTCGAATAGGCTTAGCATCAGGGTACGTTGTGATTTTGTGTTCAACTATTTTTGGATCGATGCCTGGCATTTCCTCATAAGATCAAGAAAAAACGTCGCAAAATTATTTAAAAAGATCCGTGTAAATCTGAACCTCTTCGGGGGAGAAATCTGCTCCGACGAAGACATTCTCCACAACGCCAGGGTTTCGGGAGATATTGATAGGTATAGTCTCAGCGATAGTTGCCATATTTCCCTCAGCATAAATTTCCTGTGTAGCTAAGAGGTTAATGGGACATGGATGATCTCCCGTCATGGTGGTAGTGAATTCTCCTGCCTCAATTCGGTGTAACGCTGGGAGGAAATATGATCTGTGATGAAGATCATCCCAAGGTTTGTCCGGACTCATCATTGCTTCGATTACAGCTTCATCAGAAGGAAATACTAAGTCTAACGAATCGATAGTAGCAAGAGAACCCTGAGCCCAGATAGGCTCAAGAAGAGGATCCAACTCTTGTGCCGGAGTCGGATCAGGAGTAGCTGAAGTTTGTTGGACTAAAGAGTACACTGCTTCAGCGACCAACAAGGGCATGGACATGCCGGAGTGCCCTGTCTCATCCACCGTGGCCGATGGGGAAGGAAGAATCCACGGGTCCTCAAAGTAAGTTGTGCGGAATGACGCAACATGAAAAATCTCAGCCTTGTGGTGAGTCGATATAAACTTGACATCGCTATGAGGAGGTGGGTAATCGAAAGTACCCATCAAGGATGGGCACAAACCAACTCCTACGTTAACGACACCAGCTTGAGGATTATCTATCATGGGAACCGTGGATGCCCCCAAGGCTGGGTCAGGTCTAGGGAAGGACAATTGATCAATGGTCACTATCCGGCCTTCATGTGGAAACAATAAGACTCGAAAAACTGTAGCGACCACCGCTTGCATAGCATAAGTCCAACTACGACCTAACAAGAGATTGTAGTCGAGGGGGGAATCAACTACCTCTACTTCAACACACATGATCTTTCCCCCTAACTGCACAGGGAAAGAAGGAATGATGCCATGTGGTCGGAAAGAATGCTCGTCGAACGCAGTGAGGAGAGTAGGTGATGGAGACAACTCAAGTTGACCAATGGATTTCCAGCATGTTAATGACATAACGCAAGTCGAAGCACCCTCGTCGACCACTGTGCGGAAGATATTTCGTGTAAAAGTTTTCGTGGGATGAGCCACTACTATCTGAAACGTGACGTGGTAAGAAAGACGAGGTTTCAAGTCAGTCGTATCTAACATGATGGTACCTGGGTTACAAATCTCAGTAGAGCCTAAAGCAGTCAACAAGGCTTTTCGTTGAGCAGGGCAACTTTGGAGGACTTCCAAAGCAGACATAGCACAAGGGGTTTGGGATAAATCTTCCACCACAGAGTAGTTCTGGGCGGCCCTTGCGTTTGGATTGTGAGAAGCTCTCTTAAATGCACCTTTTGGAATGCGTGTCATCGTTTCTCCCAACGTCTTCTCAATCTGTAGAGGAAGAGATGGGATCTCGGCTTCTTTGCCCTTCTTAGAGGCGCTTGGTTTACTATAGTCGTGCGCTCTAGTTGTTATTAAAGCATCACCCCTAACCATATATACGTTCATGGAAGAGGAATTATTTGGGGGAGGGCAGGTTTCTTGGCTGCCCCCTTCGGCACTTGTAGAGGCTTGAGTTAAATTTTGCCCATGCTGAAAGGGATTAGTCAACACAGCTTGATGTTGCTGTGTGACAAACTTCTGGGCCTCTGCAAGTCGAGGGCATGAATGGGTCGGGTGGTCTTCTGCGCATAAGTTGCATGGATACCTCGCCTTCCTCTTTTCCGTGGTGCCCTCGCCAGCATTATCAATGGGTTTCTTATCCCCCTTACCTTTCTTGCGTTGTTTTTTCTTCCCTTCAGGCTGCTGGGTGGCCTTTGGGTTAGTCGTCTGTACGGAGTGTACTTCCGACATTTGGGTAGGAGGAGCAGTCAAAGCAGTAGTCTGACTGGCCACTGAGTGTTGTATAGATAATTGCTGCAATTGTTTTGTCAATTCCTCAGCGGGCTTAGTTTGTGCCGAACTGAGGATACCATCGGCATGTGGTCCGGCTCTCTTTCTGGTTTTATCTAGTATCGATCGTGGTGCATCCGGCAGGATGTTGTACAATAGACCAGACTGAGAATAGATAAGCTCAAACTGTTGAGCCCTCATGATGGCATCTTCTTCGAAGAAAACCCCGAAAGTTGCGACGTCTTTAGATAATTGCGGTACTAAAGACTTAAGGAACCACTCAAGAAAGAATGTTGGTGGAACTGGTACTTTGATTAGACTCTTTCGACATCGCCACTCTCGGATATGATCAGAGATATGGTCCGCTGTCGTCTGCTCGAAATTGGATAGCAACTCTGTGCCGGTGTCGTATCTCACAGGTAACTGGAAATGGTTAAGGAAGGCCATCGCCAGTTCGCCAAAAGAAGAGTATCGTGAACAATCAAGCTCTATGTACCATTTTGCGGCACTCCCAATCAGAGTGCGTTGAAACAATCACAACTGGACGGAGTCATCTTTCAGTGAGTTAGATGAACACCAAAGGTGGAAAGTAGTCACATGATCACCTGGATCTTCGTTAGGCTTGGCCTCGAACTTGGGAATGTCCGAAGGAAACTTCGTTGGCATAGGAGGCCAACGCGGATCATGACAGATAGGATCATTTAACAACCGTGTCAAATCTGGCAAGCGTAACATCGCCAAGAATGGTAGTTTTGGTTGCTACTGATAGTCTGGATAAAAGGGTCCTGGAGTTTGACTGGCACCAGGTTTCCAGGAAAAGTTTGGTTGATGGCCCGGGTTCTGGTAGAAACCATGGCCCTGACCAGCGTAAGGGTTTTGCACTTGTGGAGACATCATTGGTTGATTCCCCATAAAGGACATAGGATGTTGGGAATTCATGGTGTTTGACGGACTTTGGGAAGGATTACTCCATGCCGGTCCTGCTGGGAGAGGCATAGAAATCTGTCCGGGGTTCCATTGACTGTGGAAAGAATTACCCCAGAACGGCATTCCAGAGGAAGGAACGGATCCTTGTCCTGAGTTCCAAGGTCCTGGTATATGTGCCCCCAGCATAGGAATAGTACCCTATGCCGGCGTAGACTGTCCAAAAATGGGTGTGCCCCCAGATGGGAAAGCAGTGGATGCGAAAGTGTTATTACCAAATGTCTCGTTCCAAACAAACAGTGACGAACCTACCAGTTGAGTTTGCGCAGGTGTTCCTTGACTCCCGGCTCCGAATGAACTTGTGTGTGCAGGCTTCCCGGTGGACTACTGATACGGACCACCAAGCGAAGGGGACGAAGGAGAGATATGACCTCCAGCGTAAGGAAAAGCGTTGAAAGGGACAGGAATGCCCCCAAGTTGACCTTGCAGAGGAGCGTTAGAGCTCCCTGCCCCCAGACCCAAAGTCTGTAAAGTGGAGTGAGTGAGTGCAGGACTTGTACCTGAACTAGGCATACCATATGAAAACGGAGGGCCTGTCGCACTAGGTGTGAAGGGAGGTGTGGTCATCGTGATAGATGGGGTCGGTCCACTGTGCGACGTAGTTGCGTCCGAGACCATGGTGGCCCGGACCATTGACAAGGGCAAGTTAGGAGAAGCTTCTCCTGTGGTAACAACGGTGGTGGGAATGGAAGAATTCCCAGAGGAAGTAACAGCGTTTGTTTCCATAGTTGTGTGAGGCACTGACAGGCATTCGTAAAATTGAATTGGCACAATAAATTGCGGCCAAGTATCAGTGTTTGAGGTTTCAACCAATCCAAGATTGGTGGTCGATTCCTCCGGGAGTTGTTCGGGCTAAATGGTTGGGAACCCGGTTGCTTCGAAAGACCCTTGTTGGTCTAGCTTCTGCCTCAATGGTGGCGGGGGGGGCTCCAGTATAACCGATGGCAGGCCCAGAAGCCTTCGTGACCGGCGAAGATCTGAATCCTCCACTGTGTGAGAAGATTCACGACACGCTAAGGTATTCTACACGAACAAACAGTAACACACACTAAAAGAAGCCCCTATGATATAAGACAAGCAAACACTAACTAGTTTGAAGAACAGTTACAACAACCAACACTAGAGCAACTTACCGGTGCAAGTGCAACTCGAATACGGAAGCACCCTCCGAGTATACTCTCCAAAGCATGGCCCGATGTCTTTCCTAGGTACCACAGTATACCCCCGCAGTCACCTATGTATGTCCCTAGAAAATATTGGCAACTAGTTTGCCAGCACGTGAACAGTCACCAGGCGGGTACAGTCAATAGTCGGGTAGACCACAATGAGCAGGGTATCAAGCCCGAAACCTGTCAAGGGTATCGAGAGAAAATGTTCTGGAAGAAAACTGAGGACCTCGAACGGATTTGATACCCACGAAGCTTCGTGGCAAATGCAAACGACGGAATTCCTCAACAAATCCTCGATATGTGTTCTCCACTATGCTTGGTCCAACTTTGGAGGGGTTATCTCCGCTACCTTTCCTTACGCGACCTCGTGTTTAGCCCCTGTGTTAGAGGGGGGTCCCGGATAAATTTCCATAACTGGACTTCTACACTCCCTATGATAGACTCTAATGTTTGGTTTGAGTGGCCTTGGAGAATTTACTCTCCAACCTATTCCAAGGCCCTAGTCCTGAGCTAGTGTATGAACCCTACAAACAAAAAGTCTAATAGTTTTTAATTAGCGTTGCTTTTAATGGGCTTTTTTACGTCACAAGGTATGAAGGTGAAACTGATGGTGTGTAAAGACTCAAAGAAAAAAATGAACAAGAAATGCTTGGAAACAAAAACTTTTACAAAAAATGCAAAAACCAACAACTTTTCAACAAGAAAGACTTCTTTTCTTTTCAAATTTTCTAAGATTTCATGCAGAAAAAAATAAAGGAATTTCTCTCAATCTGTGAGCTACTTATGCGCTAAATGCACTGCAAAAAACTTATGAAAAAGACTTCTTTCTAGCTACTGATGCAACAACACAATCTTCAAACAAAGAAGAAAATGAAAAGGCGATATATTTTTTTTATTTAGTTGCAAAATGAAACAACAAAGGGAAAATGCCGACAAGCACAAAACCAAGAAAACAAAATAAAATTATGGCTTAAAGCGCAGATCGCAAAGAACCAGAGAAAAGACGCACACAGGCAATCAAGAAAGCATCGATTCTAACACTTGAATAAAAACCATAAAAAAAAATTCTTTTGTCTTTTCTATCAAAACATCAACTAAGCAAAACACAGGCTAAGGATAAGAGGCCCTAACCTACTGACTGTGCAACCCTAGACTCTAACTCCTGAGAGGAACACTTCTCACCACAGGAGGGGATGACTGCCCCACCCTGATTGAAAAGCACCCAATCAAAACCACTACTGTCACTGAGACAGCATGCGTTCAAATGCATGTTGAGCTACAGCAGCACGCGGGTACCCGCAGGCTGGACTGAAACAGGCCGCGTGTAGGTATAAAATCCAAGAAAAAATCAAACACAGGCAGCCCAGACCTAGAAGAGGCCTCTAGTATTGACAACCAGGGTCTCCTAAAGGCTCGGATGCTTCTTTAACAGAAAATAAAAACAACTGCAAGAAATAACAACAGACAAATAAGGAAAACTGAGACAAGACTATGAACCAGAAAGACTCAGACAAGATCCAGAAAGCCCCCTGAGAATGTAGAATTCTGACAGGGAAGAGGAGGACAGCCTCTCAAGTTCTCTAACTCTTAAACGCTACTGAAACCACTACAGCAAGCGTTCAAACGCGGGCTATAGAAGGTTAGGGCGCAGGTTACACGCGTGCAGGCCTTCTGCAGGCCGCGTGTACCTCTGTGTGTCCCGATAGTAAATGTCAAGCAACAGTCAAGGAAAAAATTGGTATTAAGAACCAGGTTCCCTACTAGCTCTGACCTAATAGAAAACAAACAAACAAAGAAACAGAGAATCTACTCCTTTAAACTACCCAAAAACCTCACTGAAATCTGGGAACCCTAAGAGTACTATCCCCAGTGGACTTGCCAATTCTGATGTTGGGAAATAATACCCTACGGACTAACAAGCTAGGGCTGAACTTATACGCAGATCATGACCTCAAAGAAAATACTTTTAACCTATTACCCCAATACTCAAACCCATTTTTCGCACACAAGCATTGAAAAGACCTACTAACCTTTTTTATCGATGTTTGGTGTAGATCCTCTGTTGCGCTTTATCCGCTTTCTTTCGCTGCTCCTTCCAAAGACAATCCTGCAATCAAGACAAAACACTATGCATGCATGTTATTTTTCTACCTACGGGTTAGAGATTAAGCATAAATCCAATAAAATATATATGTCACTCGTGCATTGGGACGGGAAAAGTATTATTTTATTAATCTCAAGATGGATCAACTTACAATAATGATAGAGACCGGCCACCATTCCTCGATCCTGATCCTGGGCTCCTCCTCTTCTTTGTCCTCCAACTATTTTTCTTGAATTCTCCTTAATCTTGAGGAAAGGCTAAAGGGTTGGGACAAATGTGTTAACTCCCAAAATGAAACCGTCCTTTTGGCCGAGTTTGGGTGGATATCATAGCTTTCAGTAGTAGCTTTAAGTCATTTTCGAGTTTTTTTCGGTTCAGAAAATTTTTGGTTTTTGTGGTGGGTCTTAGGAAGTAATCGAAAATAAAGTCTTCCATTTCAAAAAATGACTGTTTKCTTTCAACAGCTAACCTCATGTTTTAGGACCTATTGTGTGCTGAGGAAAGCGCTAGCTTTCAACAGCTAAGCGCATCGCTTCACCAGTTCAAAACGCTGTGGAAAGTGACAAGGCCCGAAAATCCTGACAGACGACCCACACGTGGCACGCCGTGGAGAGTTCCTTCTTTCGCGCCAAGGAACGATTTTTTTAAAAAAAAAGGGGGATATGGTACGTTATTTTGCTTTCCGCGGCTAACACGAACTTCCTATCAAATGCCGAGCTGTGGAAAAGGTTCACTTCCCGCAGCTAGTCGAGTTTTCCGAG
>JZKD02S0068974.1:1097988-1112380 GCA_000966675.3 Picea glauca
CCATTGAGCTATTGTGATATCCCATCGATCCATTTTGCTATAAAAATATTGAATTCCTAAGTTACCAGGCATACTTAGTTTACAGCCCTAAGTAGTTTCCTGGAGTGTTAACAAAATGGATTCGACAATTGGGCAGAGTTTCTTTGCTATCTTTTTCCTCCTCCAAATAGTACCCCTACCCCTCCTTTTATAGGCTAGAAGGAGCTAGGGTTTTGGACGAACTCTTGGCCATGCATCGCTGGGAGTTCCAGTTAACTGACCCAAATCTTTTCGTCCCATCGGCAACTTTCATGTTTTTGTGCTTTGTTAGGTAAACGCGGGCTATAGTAGGCCAGCCAGCGTTCCAACGTGTGCAGTAGTAGGCCTGCCAGCGTTCCAACGCGTGCAGTAGTGGGTTAGGGCATGTGTCACTTTCTCAAGAGGATTTTTAAAGAGGTTTCTCAGCAGATGTTTTGTAAATGAAGGGCAATGAGTAGGCCTGATGCCAGGTAAGCATATATGGTGCAATTTAGGGTTATAACACCATGGCTAACCCTTCTCTCTCAGTGGTGGTGTAATTTATCTCAGTTGTTGATAGCTTCCTGCTAGCAAAGGCTAATGGGTGGTCAATGTCTCCAGCTCTCGGTTGTGATAACACAACTCCTAATGCAATAGAGGATGCATCGACATGCACGTGAAATTACTTGCTCCAATCTGCGAAAACCAGAATAGGTGCAGTAACCATTTTCTATTTCAGTGTGTCGAAGCTCTGTTGGGATTCTTCTGTCCATTGAAACCAACAGTCTTTCTTCAAAATCTTCTCCATGGGTGTTTTGATTTGTGCATAGCCTTTAATGAAATTCCTGTAGTATCCGGTATGTCCTAGCGTAGTGCACAACTGCTTGACTAAAGTAGGAAGGGGTAAATAAACTATAATGGAAATCTTAGATGGGTCTACCAGCAATCCCTGCTTACACACAATATGGCCTAGCAGCACTCCAAAGGGTGAAAAGAAGATGCACTTCTTCAGGTTCAGGAAAATCTGGAATTGTCTGCACTTATCCAACATTAGTCTTAAACATTCGATATGATTTTGCAATAAGCTAAAAATAGTCCAATAATCAAAATATGCTTCCATAAATTTATGTAAAAACTCCTTGAATGCTTTGACCACCACCCTCGAAAAGATGGTTGGTGCATTATTCAATCCAAATGGAATCACTGTATACTGGTAGGATCCCCATTTTGTTGTAAATGTAGTCTTATGGAAATCTTCCTCGGCAATTCTGATCTGATGGTATCCTGAAAAGTCGTCCGTGAAGGACTAGACCTCTTTTCCTCCCACGTTGTCTAACACTTCGTCAGTAAATGGTGTAGGGAATGGGTCATGCAAACAGTCATCATTCAGCTTCTTGAGATCTACATAGATCCTAATTTCTCCAGTCTTCTTATCCTGCACCACCATAGGGATAATCCATTCTGACTCTTCAACAGGTTCTATGATTCCTACTTCCAACATTCTGTCAAATTCAATCTTCACTTTCTCCTTATATTTAGGATTCAATCTGTAGGGTCTTTGTTTAACTAGCCTTGCATCTGGTTTCAAAGGGATCTTCATTTCTCCCATGGGCCCTTTAATGCCCTTCATATCAGTGAACTTGGTTGGAAACAAGTCTTGATATTCATGCAGTAACTCTGTGATCTTGTCAATAGTGGCAGCATCCCAATAATCTCCAACGTTTTCAAGCTTCGGTGTTTTCTCTGTTCCAATGTTGACATTCTTGATTTTAATTGGTTGTCCAATAAAAGGTATCTCAACTCCTGGTCCTTCTATGTCTCTTTGTCCTTATGTTTCCATGATGTTCAAATTCCTAGGATCATTGTCTTCATCAGCATTGATATTGTAATAGACTTGCAATTTCTGAAGAGGCGTAGACCATTCATCCTCTTCTTGCTCCAAAGGGAGGCTAGGTGCCTCCTCAAATACTTTATGTCTGATAACTTGTAAAGATTGATCTACCATAGGGCATTTAATTTCGAACAAGAATGTAGATACAAATTTCTATGTCATACCTTGCCAATATGCAATGATAAGGTGCAGTTCGCGTTGGACACACCTACCACACTTAGAGGGGGGGGGTGAATGAGTGTGGGGATCTTTTTCCCAAAACTTCCCTCTTACACAAAACTCCTTAGTTAACATTCAAAATTTACTCATTACTCATTGTTTTCATTTATAATCAGTTAGATGTGAATACATATTAGCAACATATATCAGAAATATATCATCAACAAATCATCTCCACAAGGAACACAAACAACACAAGATGTATGTACAATTTTTATTTTTATTATGGACTTCAATCTGGGGATTTTTCAACAACAACTGAATAGAGTACAACTCTACAAGAGAACTAGCTTTGTATGCAAGACTCATCTTAAATTCTCATCACCAACTGAGATGAGGCAACAATCCTCAATAGATATCAATCTATACTATAAACAAGTGCATCAACCATGCACCAACTTGTGCCAAACAACCTGTAATCAACTTGTACCATAAACAAGTGCATCCAACCATGTACCAAGTACATACCAATCATGTTTCAACTACTCATCAACAATTACTCATGAATATGTACCAACATCATCAACTATACACCTCATGTATGTGCCAACTCATCAACCGCTTGTCTCAACCATGACTAGTTTTGGATTATTCAACAACTTGAAATAATCATAAATTTGTACCTGTTATGAATAAAGATCTAAAAATGATACACAATTTTCTTCAATGTGTTTTATTAAATTTCTCCAGGTTTCACTACTTGGAACCTCTCATAAAAGGAGTTATAGCAAAAACGACATACCTTACTGAATTTTGGATTATTCTAGAGAGAGACCTTGTAGAGCGTTCCCCACACGGAATGTTTTTTGAATCGATCTGAAACTATTACACAGCATACTACCAATTGTAATATAACCAACACAATTTTTCTCATTGAATTTGGATCTGTTATGTAGAATTTATGACGTTTTTATCCGAAACATATGTTTTAGACTAGTTTCAGGACTAGCCACAAACCCTATTTTCCATGGAGTGTATCTCCAAAAATACAATGAACCACAAGCTTAATGTTTTACCACAGATAATTGGATATGTTTCCTCAATGGAATATCAATATCACGGTCTAAATCATTATATAAAAAAATTTATTACGAAAATGGTGAGATGACCTGTAAATAACATACCTTAGAAAGCATCATGAAAATAATTTATCCTTCCTTCAATTCCGGCCCTCTTTTCTTCACCTTCCTTCTGAAATTCAGCTTATATATCGTTGGTTACCTCATTCACCTATATATATTCAATATTATCAAGTGTTCCACACCAAAAATGCTCAAGAAGCTTTCACAAGAAGCTCTCCACCAATACTCCAAAAGATATTCTCACAAGAAGCTCTCCATTGATCCACAAAAAGGATGATCTAAAAGAGACCATTGCTATCTTATTTATACTTTAATCCTCTTGGTCACTCAACCCATTTTTAGGTCACTTAACCCATTTCTAGGTCACTTAACATATTTTCCTTATTTTAGGGTTAACCACTTTCCATAAATAGAAAGTTCTCCAATACTTTATAATTTAAATATTCCTTCTTGATTTTGTCACCTTACTATATCATTTCTTGATTTTGTCACTTCTCTTTATTATTTAAATAATCCACCTTGACTTTTTCACTTTAATTTATCATTTAAATAATGATTTCTTCTTTTAGGTCACTTTGACTTCTTTGACTTTGGGGGCTTCAAGCCTTCATGTGGGAGTCCTTCATTTTCATAAGGCCATAACTCTCAAACCATGAGGAGTTATGTGACATTCCACATACCACTGGAAATGGCATGACAAGCACTATCCATATAGGATATTTTCACCAACAATTTCCTTGATCTTCATCTCATTATTCCACATACAATCATGGGTCCTCCAACCATTCTTCTAGGATAACTCAATCCGCAAAGCGTCTTCCCGTGAGGGATTTCACCATAAGGGGATTGTTGGCGTCAGAAGTCACTCCTAGATTGTAGTAGGAGTAAGCCTGAGGCCCATCAGTTTATGTCAATATTTGTTGATAAATGGTGATGAATGGAAGTAAACTCAGAACAATATCGTTCTAACTCAGAAACTAGGCCAGGCATGCATAAGCAGATGAGGTCTTGGTTCAACTTCAGACAGTAAGTTGTAATAAGGGTGAGTAGGAGGAAGACTTCTATGAATAAATGCGAAGGGATGTTGTAGGCATCGGGCTTCCAATAGCTTGTAGAAGAAAACTTTGAACACAAGAACTTCTTATATTCAAAAGCATAAACACTAAAAGAACATAACAGCGTTATAATAAATCCTTTATCATAACATAGTCATGACGATTCATGTGAATCATTCAATCATGAACCCTTTTAGTATGAGATCGAAACAAGATGAAAAAGAGAGTTGCCTTACATTAAATAAGGAAATTTCATATACAGATACATAGCCAAGAAAACCAGTGCTTCATTAAAACATTACAGTCGGGAGCTCTGCTCTACCATCCATCCTCTACAGAAATACAAAAACTAAGTATATATACTCAGAGCAATTCACCTCCTTGGCCCCAGGAGGGTAGCTGAGCTACCTCATTTAAGGATTTACGTGCACATGATCTTCCTTCAGACTGTACACGCAACTTCTTGTCTGACACTACTTCAGACGACATGGCTTCTGCAGAAAAACTATCCATCGGAGTACCATGAACTGACTGCTTCTGACCCTTCCCATGCCTTCCATTTATGGATTGAGATGAGGTCTCAACCACCTGCTCAATATTCATTAACTGCTTCTTCCATGGAGGGTGGCTGAGACTAAATACATAGAGAGTGACCACGCATCGATTTTCCAAAGCTTGGAGGCCAACCTTCATTTCTCCAGGTTTCACTCTCAATGTAACCACAGGGCCATGCAACTGTCTTCAAGGAGGCTTTTACATTTCGTGTTTCAAGTTTCAGCGATTCCCGATGCACTAGAGGAGAGATCCCCTGTCTTTTGAAGTTCCAGTAGCTAGAATGCCGAAACGGCTCCTGGGGAGCTTTTACATTTTGCGTTTCGGGTTTCGGTGATTCCCGATGCACTGGAGGAGAGACCCCCTGACTTTTGAAGTTCTGGCAGTTGAAATGTTGAAACAATTCCTGGGGGGATTTTACATTTTTTGTTTCAGTTTTTGGTGATTACCAATGCACTGGAGGAGAGACCCCCTATATTTTGAAGTTTCGGTAGCCGAAATTCTGAAACGGAACCTGAGGGGCTTTTACATTTCGTGTTTCAGGTTTTGGCGATTCCCGATGCACTGGAGGAGAGACCACTGTCTTTTGAAGTTCCAGTAGACGAAATGCTGAAACAGCTCCTGGGGGTCTTTTACATTTTGCATTTCAGGTTTCAGAGATTCCCGATGCACTGGAGGAGAGACCCCTTGTCTTTTGAAGTTCCGGTAGCCGAAATGTCGAAACGGCTCTTGGGGGGCTTTTACATTTCTCATTTCATATTTTTGAAATGCAGTGGAGAAGCGACCCCTTGTCTTTCAAAGTCCCAATAGCCGAAATGTCGAAATGACTAACCATTTCATGACTTTGGCCATAAGAGATGAGCCCATGTGCTAAACCTCGTGCAACTCTACGGCTCAAGCTTACTCGATGACCGTCGATCTCTTCCATCTATGGATTCTTGCCGTTGAAAACAAAATGCCTGCTCACTTGATTTTAAGCCCGAAATGGACTTCTTTTGTGTGATGCGCTCGGTGCTCATGACTACGGCCTTTGAATAAAATGCATTTAATGGGTTTTTCAACCCCATTTCTATGCATTTACACCAAGGGCCTGAAATCAGAGAGAAACACCCCCTTGTAAGAATTGGCGCTAACATTAGACTCCATGGGGGATAGAGTCATCCTTGTGATGCTCTAAGAACTCCTTTTGCGGTCCCAGTTTCCTTCCATTGGGCTATGGAGTCATTTATTAAGCAGAAAATAAACAGAAAAACAATATTTACAAAAACAGAGGAGCCGTCTAAGGCTCAAACAAAACATTTCTTCAGGAAATGCCCATTTACTAGGCTGTTAAAAACCTCTTCACCCTCCAAATCCTGCAACCTGTACGTGTTATTTAAGAATACTTCAGAGATTTTGAAGGGCCTGATCTAGAGGACATCAAACTTGTTGTTTTTTCCCCTATCCTGCCTAGGTGCATCCCACTTAAACACAAAATCTCCTAGCTCATATTCCTCCTTCCTGACCTTTCTGTCAAAGGCCTGCTTGATCTTCTGTTGATGACTCTGAGCTATGTCCATTACCTGCTCCATGTCCTATTGCACTTCCACCACTTGATGAACTCTTCTGACCATATGGTCTGGCTCTCCTTCATGATCTTGAAAGAATTTCGTTGCAGGCAAAGCGAGCTGAGTGGGAAACACAGCCTCCGTCCCATAAACAAGTTGAAAAGGTGAGGTGCCCAAGGACTTCTTTTTTGTTACTCGATCGTCCCATAGAGTGAATTTGAGCTTTGAATCCCAGGCCCTCTTATTGTCTTCCAATAATCTTTTAATGAGTTTGATTAGAATTTTATTGGAAGATTCTTCCAGTCCATTTCCTTGAGGATAATAGGGAGTGGACTGGATTAGTGAAATATCCAACTGCTCACAGAACTTAACTAGAGGCTCAGACTTGAAAGAAGCGGCATTATTAGTGACAATTCTGCTGGAATAGCCAAATCTGGCTATGATATCCTCCAGGAAGCTGATAATTACCTTGTTTGAAGCACTCCTGGTGGGGGCGGCTTCTATCCACTTGGTGAAATAGTCTGTTGCAGTCAAGATCCATCTGTTCTAGCCACTTGAAGGAGGATAAATTTCTCCAATGAAGTCCAACCCCCACTGTTGAAAGGGTGTTGAAGCTATTACAGGCTTTAGTGGAAGAGATTTGAGTTGTTGTTTTCCTGAGAACCTTTGACATTTGATGCAATCTCTGACTTCTCTGCATACATCAATGAATAAGGTGAGCCAGTAGTACCAAGCCTTGAGAATTTTGTGAGTTTTGGTCTTCCAGAAATGATGCCCTCCACAAAGGTCGCTATGGAAATCAAACATAACTTTTTGGGCCTCCTGTGGGTTCAAACACCTCAGAAACAACCCTAGAGGGTCTCTTCAGTACAAGACTTGGTCAATAATCAATATCTGACCGCCTTGAGCTTTAAATATCTTGCCTTTCTTTTTCCCATTACATCAGGAGGCTTCAACTCTTGTAGAAAGTACAAAATGTCTCTGTACCAGGTGCATTCTACTAGTGATAAGCCACCCTAAGAGATTTTGTTGGACGACTCAGCTTGTTGATTTTCTGAGCAAGCATTGATGAAGCTAACCTCCAAGGCCTTGCAATTGGATTCAGCCAGTAGCTTGTCTAAACCCTACCCTTTAGCCAACTTGGTGGGCTTTATCTCCAGGTCAAACTCAAGGATCTTGGCAATCCATTTAACTCTTCTCCCATCTATGTCAAGTTGTATAAGGATGTCTTTCACAGAGGTTGAAGGAACGTATGCAGTCACTCTTGAGTGCAAGACATAGACTCTGAAAGATTTGAGAGCTTTCACCAAGGCATAGGCCTACTTATCCATGATCTCATACCTGATTTCTACATCTCTTAATGCCTTACTAAAGAAGGAAATGGGTTTCTCTCGCCCTTCCTCATTTTTCTGCAATAAGACCATTGCTACTGTATCAAAAGAAGCAAAAGAAAAAAATAGGAAATTCTTGGAATAATCAGAACTGATCAGCACAGGTGCCTTAGTCAATGCCCTTTTTATTTGGACAAAATATTCCCTGGGTTTAGCAGTCCATTTTACTTTGTTTCCCTTTATGATCATGGTTGTGATGTGTTTCACCAACTCAGCAAAATTTGAGATGAACCTGCTCAGAAAGTTAATCTTCCCTAAAAAAGCCTGAACCTCCTTTCTAGACCTGGGAAGTGACAGGGTCTGAATTTCCTCTACCCTTCTGGGATCAAATCTCACTCCCTCTACTGATACTATATGGCCTAACATCTTCCCCTACTTCATAGAAAACAAAGATTTCTTGTGATTTAAGGAAAGGCCAAACCTCTGGCATTTCAAGAAAACTTTCCTCAAGTGACAGCAGTGCTCTTTATCAGACCTGGAGAAGACTATGATGTCATCCAGATAGATCACCACAAACTAATATTTCTCCCCAATGAAGGCTATGTTCATGACTCATTGAAATGTTTCTCCTGCATTCATTAATCCAAAAGGCATTTTGGCATACATGAATGTTCCCCAAGGAGTGGTGAAGGTTGTTTTTTCTCTGTCCTCAGGCATGAATGATATCTGATTATAGCCAGAAAGACCATCAATCATGGATATCCTAGATGCACCAATTACCCTCTGCAATATGTGTTCCATGTTGGGCAAGGGATAGTTGTGTTTCTTTGAGCTCCTATTCAGGTTCCTGAAATCAACACAAAGCCTGATTTCTCCACTTTTCTTCCTCACCATAACCAAATTGGCCACCCACTCAGAATATCTCAAGGGGAAAATGATTTGGGCATCTAACAACTTCTTCACTTCTCTCTCCATGATAGGAAACAACATGATATTTATCTGTCTTAGCTTCTGCCTAAATGGCTTAGCCTCTTCCTTCAGTGGGATCTTGTGTTCAATGATAGTTGTGTCATATGTCTTGAGGTCTTCATAGGTCCATGCAAACACATCAGAAAATTATTTTAACAACTCGGTATATTCGGCCCTCTGCTCTTTGGTCAAACTGCTTTACAACTTGACAAACTTAGGCTCCCCCTGTGTGCCGATGTTTCACCCATTGTATCAACATATCCATTTGAAACCCTACCCTTTACTGCCACACCATTTGCATCGAACAGTGTTTCTAAAGGGACTAGTCCCTTCGGAATGCGATTGCTAGGAAAATGAATAACATGGTGATTAGAAATTTTATTTAAAAATATCTCAGGGAGAGGGTGACTTTTAGGATCAGGATCCTGATCAATGTGCAATGCAGAAAATTCATCGACGAACTGAAGAAATTTTTTGATTTCAAGATTTTCTTCGAATACCTTCCAATGCTTGATATTGTTTGGAACAGATGGCCTATATCTTATCTCAACATCATATTTGATCTTAGGTGGCAGAGGGATCCTGAACAGACTAGCTGAGACAGCTAAGGAATTGGCCAAATTATTTTCCTCTCTTGGAATAAAAGAAATGTTGAAAGATGAGAAGAAATTATCAATCAGGTCCCACACCTCATTTTTGTAACTCCTGAGTCGACGATGCTTAGCCCGATAAGAATTTTTGACTTGTTGGATTATCAACTCAGCATCTCCAAACACTGCTACCTCCTCAATTCCCATTTCTTTTGCAGCCCTTAAACCCAGAACAAGAGCTTCATATTCTACCACATTATTGGTAGCTTCAAATTCTAGCTTGTATGACAGGGATATGGTTTCCTAACAAGGTGACACAAAAACACTCCAGCGCCAACGCCTTCACTAGAAGAAGCTTCGTCAAAGAACATCTTCCAAACAGAGGTGGTTGGAGGAGGTATCTCATGATTAAATATGGGTTTCTTTCTGATTTGAAAAGGGGCTTCAGGAGTATTAGTGAGCTGCAATAAACTAGACCCCAAATCAATGTCAAGCGCAAAGATAGGATGATTGGTGGGGTCTTCTTCATCACTAACAATGTAGGCCAACTGAGCTTCTCTGTACAACCTCCTGTGTTCCCCTCCAAATACTAGAATGGTGGCATATGTGAGATCCATCTATAATGTCCCTCCAAGTTTTTTAATCCAAGATCTTGACAACAACATGTCAAACTTGGGGGGAACATCAGCTACTACAATGTCCATGACCACACTCTTCATTGGCAGCTGAAATAAAGAGACCACCAAGTCTTTGATGACTCCAAGGCATTGCACCCTTCTTGAATCAAAATAGTATAAATCGTGATAAGCCTTTGTCACTTCCAGTCCCAATTCTTCCATGACTATTTTGGGCATAAGGTTGTTGGAAGCTCCTGAATCCATGAGGCAATTATGCAGCACCTTATCATGTATGTTCAGGGATGTGTAGAAGGGAGGGGATGAATCATCTCTATCTTCTACCATGGAACCTAGGATGACTGTTGGATTTTCATCTTGAAGATTTACTGAGTCTGTGGAGGGATGGGGGGACTCAGATTGTAGCAGTTTGGAGAGGGACCTTTTGAAATCTTCATTTTTAACTAGTTCTGAGAGGGGTATGAGAATTATAATCTTTTAAATTTCATGCTCAAAAATAAAGGAGGAAATAGGATTAGGAGCTTCCCTTACCTCAGAGACAGTTTCTTTGGTTGTTGGTGAAGTATTCTGAGTTTTCTTTTCTTTAGTAGTGACTGTTGCAGGTTTAGCAGGTTTTTCCGCTATGAGGGGTTGATCATGGCTATCAAAATTCCCTTCTTTCTTCTTTGACCTGAGATGATATCTGTTAGGAGTGGTGCTGGCCTTTTCCCCTTTACTCCACTCATTGATTTTATTGTTCATAAGGGATCCTTCATATGTATATTGAGTCAAATGGGGAAAAGGGGAAGTGTCTTCAATACAGTGAATTTCGGGGTCGAGCTCATCTATCTCTTCTTCTTCCTCATGAGAAACTAGGCTATTTTTTAGAGGGGTTTGAATCCTCTTATCAGCTCTGTCTTTGCTCCTTTGTTCCCTTGGAAAATCCTAAGGCACATTGTTGCTAGGCCTCTTGAAGCCTCGGTTATCAGTATTTTGTGGATTTATGTACATGGGCTTCCCTTCTAACTCCCACCTTTCCATTCTAGCCAAAAGCGACTTTAGCACTTTAGTTACCTCATCCATCTGAAGGGGAAGGGGAGAGGAATTGGATGGGGAGGCTTCATGTCTCTTCCTGGATATGTCTCTATCAGCCTTATTACTGAGTCGGTCAATAGCCAATATGTTAGATTCTACTTCCACGGCTGCATCATGCATGTGAGCTAGAGTAGTTGCTCTCCTTTCCCTCAACAGGAGGCAGAAATTGGGATCAAAAGTGATAGCATAAGTGATTTTAGCAGAGGCTTATGAGGGCTTTATTTCAGTGTGGATCTTATTGTACATTTTATTGAATCTCTTGGAGAAGTCAGAGACAGACTCTCCTTCCTTTCTCTTCAAATACCAAAACTCTGTCATGTAATACATGAAATCTTTTTTGTCTTCCCACTATCTCAAAAAGGCATTATCTAAATCCTTGATCCCATCGATAGATCCAGGAAGCAGGGCCCTAAACCACTTTCTAGCCTCACCTTCAAGGATATGGATGAAAATCCTCATCCATACGTCTGCATGCATGATAACATGATCATCTGTAAAACTGTAAAAGGCTTCAAGGTGTTCTTCTGTAGCTATGTCCCCTTCACCTATAAACTTGGGCAGCTACTTAAGGTATCCATCTGCTAGAATGGCATTGAGAGGCTGAGGTAACAAAAGGGGGGCATACCTAGAAGCTATTATAGCCTCCATTTTGGTCATGGGGGGATTTTCTCCTGCCATCAGAATATTAGGTGGAGGATAACTCGAAGGAGAAGGAGCTCGAACAGGGGATACTAGAGGTGAGCTTCCAGGTGGAAGGGGGAACAATGGAGGATTCAGAGAGGAGGCTAAGGGGATTGATTCAGTAGATGCTTCTCTCTGTGAAGTAGCAGAAATAGTAATAAGAGGAGGGATGGTAAATCTAGGAGTGGGCAATATTTTGTGGTCTAGGGTCTACGCCAAGGTATAGCTTCAGGGGAGAGGGGAGTGACAAGGATTTCTCCCTCCAATCCCAAACCAGGAGGGGAAAACTTAGCAGGAACACTTCCGAAATTTAGGAAACGGGAAACTTCAGAAAAAGGTCTGCTAGGAAGCTAAGAAGAAGAAAATGGAATTTCTACAGCAGGAAATGGAAAATTACCTGATTCAGCGGTGAAAGTTTCTCCTTCAGAGGCCTTTCCTTTTCTTATAATCACCTCTGGATCAGCTTCAGGTGTAGCTAGAGGTAGCTGTGGATGGGACCACGTGTGTCTACCTCTAGAATCCACAACTAAAAAATTAGGTTAGCCACAATGGAGTCATCACAATGGATTCACCAGGTGCATAGTAGCAATCTCGTAGGGCTCTGATGCCTGATGCACCTTCAGAATCAGAGGCTCGATGTCGTTTGATCCCATGGAAAATTTTCAACTTCTTCCCCAGCAACGACGCCAGAAATATTGGCGTCAGAAGTCACTCCTGGATTGCAGCAGGAGTAAACCTAAGGCCCATCAGTTTATGTTAATATTTGTTTATAAAGGGTGATGAATGGAAGTAAACTCAGAACAATATCGTTCTAACTCAAAAACTAGGCCAGGCATGCACAAGCAGATGAGGTCTTGGTTCAACTTTAGACAGTAAGTTGTAATAAGGGTGAGTAGGAGGAAGACTTCTGTGAAGAAATGCGAAGGGTTCTTGTAGGCATCGGGCTTCCAACAGCCTGTAGAAGAAAACTTTGAACACAAGAACTTCTTATATTCAAAAGCATAAACACTAAAAGAACATAACAGTGTTATAATAAATCCTTTATCATAACACAGTCATGACGATTCATGTGAATCATTCAATCATGAACCCTTTTAGTATAAGATCGAAACAAGATGAAAAATAGAGTTTCCTTACATTAAACAAGGAAATTTCATATACAGATACATAGCCAGGAAAACCAGTGCTTCATTAAAACATTACAGTCGGGAGCTCTGCTCTACCATCCATCCTCTACAAAAATACAAAAACTAAGTATATATACTCAGAGAAATTCACCTCCTTGGTTGCAGGAGGGTAGCTGAGCTACCTCATTTAAGGATTTATGTGCACATGATCTTCCTTCAGAATGTACATTCAGCTTCTTGTCTGACACTGCTTCAGACGACACGGCTTCTGTAGGAAAACTATCCATTGGAGTACCACGAACTGACTGCTTCTGACCCTTCCCATGCCTTCCATTTATGGATTGAGTTGAGGTCTCAACCACCTACTCAATATTCATTAATTGCTTCTTCCATGGAGGGTGGTCGAGATTGAATACATAGAGAGTGACCACACGCCGGTTTTCCAAATCTTGGAGGCCAACCTTCATTTCTTTAGGTTTCACTCTCAATGTAACCACAAGGCCATGCAACTATCTTCAAGGAGGATTTTACATTTCATGTTTCGGGTTTCGGTGATTCCCTATGCACTGGAGGAGAGAGCCCCTGTCTTTTGAAGTTTCGGTAGCTGGAATGTCGAAACAGCTCCTGGGGGGGGCTTTTACATTTCGTGTTTCAGGTTTCATCGATTCCCGATGCACTGAAGGAGAGACCCCCTGACTTTTGAAGTTCCAGTAGCTGAAATGTCGAAACAGCTCCTGGGGGGATTTTACATTTCGTGTTTCGGGTTTCAGGCAATTCCCGATGCACTGGAGGAGAGACCCCCTGTCTTTTGAAGTTCCGGTAGCCAAAATGTCGAAACGGCTCCTGGGGGGCTTTTACATTTCACGTTTTGGGTTTTGGCGATTCCCAATGCACTGGAGGAGAGACCCCCTGTCTTTTGAAGTTCCAGTAGCCGAAATGTTGAAACGGCTTCTGGGGGGATTTTACATTTCACGTTTCGGGTTTTAGCAATTCCTGATGCACTGGAGGAGAGACCCCCTGTCTTTTGAAGTTCGGGTAACTGAAATTTCAAAATGGCTCCTAGGGGGCTTTTACATTTCACCTTTCAGGTTTTTGAAATGTAGTGGAGAAGCGACCCCTTGTCTTTCAAAGTCCCGATAGCTGAAATGCCGAAACGACCAATCATTTCGTGACTTTGGCCATAAGAGATGAGCCCATGCACTAAACCTCATACAACTCCACGGCTCAATCTTACCCGATGACCGTAGATCTACTCCATCTATGGATTCTCATCGTTGAAAAAAAATGCCCGCTCGCTTGATTTTAAGCCCGAAATGGACTTCTTCTGTGTGTTGTGCTTGGTGCTCATGACTGTGGCCTTTGAATAAAATGCATTTGATGGGTTTTTCAACCCCATTTCTATGCATTTACACCAAGGGCCTGAAATTAGAGAGAAACACCCCCTTGCAAGAATTGGCGCTAACAGGGACCACTTTGGAGTTCATCCATTTTTGCACCTTATCAATCATGATAAGACAATAATGAGACCATGGGTCCTCCAACCATTCTTCTAGGATAACTCAATCTACAAAGTGTCTTCCTGTGAGGGCTTTCACCATAAGGGGACCACTTTGGAGTTCATCCATTTGTGCACCTTATCAAT
>JZKD02S0068975.1:70068-127516 GCA_000966675.3 Picea glauca
TGAATTATATTACACTCATCACTTCACTTTATTATTTACCTTCTAAAATCTCTTAAACCACTTTGACTACTTTGACCTTTTGGGGCTTCTAGATGACATATGAGGGTCCTCCAATCGTAAGGCCATAACTCTCAAACCGTGAGGAGTTATGTGTCATTCCACATGCCACCAGAAATGGAATGAAATGTAATATCCATATATAATAGTCTTACCTTCAAATATATCAAAACTCATACCATTATCCATCAAACAAACTTGGGTCCATTACCCAAACCTGGGTTCTCCAACTTATCATGGACATAACTCTCTAACCGTGAGGAGTTATGTGACGTTCCACATACCACCAGAAATGGAATGACATGTACTATACATATAGAATAGTATTACCTTAAAATATATTAAAACTCATACAATTGTACATGAAATAGCCTTGGGTCCATTACCCAAACCTTTGTGCTATCGGAATTCACTATCGAACTTTCTTCAAGGGTTGACATCAATGAAAACCAACCTTAATCAACATATTTTACATGCCTTAAGTGTCAAAAGTGTCATAAAGTATCATATGCACCTTACTAAGTGTTGCATGTACTTTATCAAGTGTCATATGCACCTTACTAAGTGTTGCATGCATTAGATATTTCTGACTAAGAAAGAGGTTTCCCCTTTATGGCTTCCCTTGTGAAGAGTAGGACCCTTGCACAGAATTACATTGGGATTGAAAGGGGTTTCCCCCTACCGACATTCCAAACGAGAGAAATGGATAACAGGTGAACCCACCAAATAATGTGAAAGGGTTAGAGGAAGACAACATGCCAGCATATGGGAATCCTCCACCCATAGGTCCGCCCCATCCCATGAAGGCATTAGATTCATAAGATGGGAAAGACCTTCTCTCAAGTGAGGAGAATGATGGAGGGATATTTACTTTTCCCCAAGGAAAATATTGGAGGGTAGTTGAAGAAATCCCAACACCAACATTATTACTTTGGGGAATCGATTGGGAACTAGCCAACACATTCTACATGTCAATTAATGAAATTCAAAATGAAAAATAATTAGATATAAAAAACAACGAGAATACCATACTAAAGGGATGAGTGGACCCAACTATCACTAGTGAAGATCTATGTATTGATACAGCTACCATGGATTGAACCACACTAGTCATTTAGTTAGATATGAAAGGATGTAGGATTCATCCTGTCACTATTGCTAAAGTGGGGGTTGCAGGGGCCCCCGACCCAGACACTTCATAAGTGTCTTCCATGATGGCCCACTGAAGAGGGAGACTATAAGTGAAATTCAACTCGAAAGTCAAAATATGCAAGACAACTCGATCATGGGATCCAGTTAATGTAGGGTTAAAAGGATGAATGAAGCCTTTGGCTTTGAGATCCGATATTTGTGTGACCTATGACACAAAAGAATTTGTTTCTATGGGATCTATCTCTACGATTTCAATGAGACTAGGTGGTATGAAAGTTTCATTTTTATTGATTTTATGCCTCAAGGGAGGTGACAGAGAATTCAATTCGACATGCGGAAGACCCTGAATTCTCCTAGATCAACGAGGTGGTTGATCAACCAATTTAAATCACAGATTATAGGTGATGATAAACTCACTTACCTAAGACATCTATGTACATAGAGCACATCAATAGAAAAATCCTAAGGAAACAACAATCACAAAAAACTTCACCAATTCTGCAACTCAAGTGGATTAGGTCCTGAGACCGTAGTAGTAACGAATTTAGGAAAATACATTCTGGGTGAAGGCACGAGTTGAATAAGTTGTGTGAACCAAAAAACAAAGGAGTGAGAGGAAGTTACCCCAACCTCCACTAACTAGGCCTTTTTTATGTAAGTACCCATGCTTCTCGGGGCACCCTCCAAGGGTACTAAGAACTGTGATGTGACGTATTCCCCAGGTACCATGGGAAACTCCCCTTAATCACCTCTAAGAAACCTAGGAATGGATAATAAGGATACCAACTTGTAATTAGCATCCAGGGGATATGAGTAGATAGTCGGGATTAAACGTATGGTCAGGGTAACAAAGCCCGAAGATTTGAAAGCACCACCTCTCAAGGAGATATGGGCACTAGAGAAACCCCCAAAACATGATCTCTCTACTACGTTTAGTCAAAATTCTAAGGGGTTATCTCCTCATCTCTCCCTTGCGTGACCTCATGTTTAACTCCTGTGTTAGAGGAGGCTCTCGACTATACCTGTATGATAGTTGGATTTTAGCGCTCCTATCTCAAACTCCTAAGTTTTTTTTTATTGCCTTGGAGAGTTAACTCTCCAACCAATCCAAGGCCC
Source organism: Picea glauca (assembly GCA_000966675.3). Taxonomy (NCBI): domain Eukaryota; kingdom Viridiplantae; phylum Streptophyta; class Pinopsida; order Pinales; family Pinaceae; genus Picea; species Picea glauca. Next base: position 72,394 of record JZKD02S0068975.1, read on the forward strand.
TAGCTAAAGCTAGTTTGTTCACTCTAGAAAATGAAAAGTCTAGTTTATTTTAATTAAGCATTCATTTTAAAATGGTTGTTGTTTACTAAAAAGGGGTAATGTATTAAACTGAATGGTGTTTTTAAAGAATCGACAAAAAATCAAAATACTTATAATACATAATATGCAATATGATTGAACTTCACTAAAAATGAGTGCAAAATCCTTCAAAAAAAGGAGCAAAGTCCTTTCTTTTCGATGTTGTGCAAAAATGAAAAAAAATCGTTTAGATGGTATGCATTACTAATGTAATTTTTATTTTTGAAATGCAAAGAAACTGTACCATCCTTTTCCTAAAAACTATAACTAACTTTTCAAAAACAAAAATATTTCAAGAATACAAAATGCAATTCGAAAACTAAAAGCACTAAAAGAGAAAATACACTCTGAAAAGTTTTATTTTTCAGCGAAAAGTATGGTAAGGACTGAAAAGATACCAGGAATTACACTTTCAACAATTATTATTTTTTTCATGTTTAAAAGGTAAAAAGAAATAGGAAAATTTTAAACAAGCTTTCTTCTTTAAACCAACAAGAAAGAAACAAGAAAGAGGCGGAATAAGAACTCATACCTATGAAAAATTGCCAAGGATAGCAAGCAAGGCTACCCAAGGAAAGAAAGAATCTGGAAAATAAATTCTTAAACCAACTCTATAAACTTGAAAATGATCAACAAAGAAATGACAAAAAAATATTTTTTTCTTTCTAAATATCAAACTAAACAAGTTATCAACTTAGAAAGAAACACACACAGAGTCTTAAAGTTCTAATAGAGACCCTAGACACCTATCCCAACACCTTAAAACCATAAAATATTTGAAAAAAACTTCTATAGAAAGATGTACATGCATGTGCTCAAACAAGATCGTGTAATGTACATCATTGTCTTAATTGGTGGGTACGTATGTACGTTATTGTTATAACCGAATAGCGTGTATATACCTTAAAAATTCAAAAACAAGAAGTAAAGATGCAAGCAACATGCTCAAGTGAATAAAGAAAGACTAGGTAAATTACAAGTTAGTAATGTAAGTGCCCAATAGCAGTTAGAAACAAAAGAAAAACAATCAAATCAAGCAATCAAAGAAAAATCCCATAAAAAGGCCCACTAGGGAGAAATCCCTAGTATGGTTACCAGTTCTGCTTTCAGGGAAAATCCCCTACAACTGTGAGCTAACTGCAACAAAATGATAACTGTAAATATAGAAAATTCCAAAGGTAACATACAGAAAATATCATATACCCGATTCAATTGAAATAACTTACTATCATGGGGAGGAGAAAAATAAACTCACCAGCAATCCTACGTTCGATGTAGTTCCCAAATTTTGAAACCTTCTCACTCTTTTGGTTAGCTTCATCTACAACCTACAAAAACTTCAAGCATATAGGTCTATGAGGAGAGGTACTTATACTAATAACTAACTCGTTAATTCAAAAATACAAAATAAAATCAATGCAACTAGTGTTCTAAACAACGTATGTTAAATAACCGCAAATTAAACATTACGAACACAGTGTTTCAAAGGAATGAGCATCTTATAAATATTCAAAAGTTTGTAAGTTACATTGTATACATGTCCTATTGTGGCACTGCCCTGTTGAAAAGACTTTGGATCCCTCCACCCAATCTCTTTTTATAATGGTTGGTCTCGACCTTTGATTCACTAACAGACTCAAGGAGGATATAAAGAGACTCCTAGTCAGATAGAAAGGTCCTCAAAGAAAACTGGAAACAAGGGTTTCCATGTCAAGAACCAGTAGAAAATGGGAGGTATATGGGATTACAAACATGGCAAGGATATCCAATCTATTTTTTTCTTTGATATGCACTAAATCATTACCTTTCTCCTTCAACCAAATGATTTATTTAATCCATCTCTAGTTGGTTAGAGACAGTTGAGTATAGGTAAACGGAGTTAGGAAACTAACCAAACCCATAAATCAAATTTTAATTAGGAAAAAATATTTTTATTAATCATTTATTAACATGTACATGACTTTCCTTGGAGAAACCCATGTATATATGTGTTGCATAAATACCAAGGTGCATACAAGTTCCAAAAAAGTGCTTTTAGAATATCTCAAGGAGGTATGGAAAAAGGTGTATGCAAGTAGGATAGGGACTAGGCCAATAATATTATCATTTCTTCAATGGTGGAAATTGATGCTATAACAGTACAACCTTGATATCATCAATTACCTCCTACRATTTTGAAGTACCTCATACAAAGAACGAAGGCCACCAATGGTAACATGTTGACAAGAACATGTGACCATCTCTCCTCTCAAGTAGTATTGCACCAAGAAAGGGTATACCAAGATASCTCATAAAGAAAGGGATAGGTAATGGATGAAAATAAWTTTTTGCATGATGAAATCCCACATACCTAACATTAAAACTCATATCGAACTATTAATTCTTCCATGTGGTGAATTAACTCRTGAAACRATGTCGAGTAGGTGTGATTATATTGAGACATAAATGGGGGAATATTGTGTTAAATGCTACATTAATATGTTGACCTCCCAATGTCCCAAAGAATCATAATATTTTTGTTTTTCCTTGATGTAATGAGGCAGTGAGGGGAGGAAATTCAATTTTTCTATAGTTTGAATTACCCTTCAGCCATTGTCTCATTAATACTCCTAGATTCAAGTGGGACCGATTGTTGGGTGACTCTCACTATGGATTCCACACTACTATGGAGACATTTTCCTCTCCATTTATGAGATGTAATTTGTCGTCTCTATCCCTAGCTTGATCCATAGTTTTCTTTCTCATCTACCCAATTCTTAAATCTTTTCAGCATATAACAAAATTTGATACATCCAACATGGAACACAAGGTTCAAGCTCAAGATAAGACTCTTGTTAAGGAGGGGATTTAACATATTTTTTTGGTAAGGGTAAACAATTTTTTTTATGTGTGGGGATCTATGAACCCCAACTTCTCATTATCGCAATCCCACTTCAATGTGGGAGGTCATCAAACTTGACGAACACACATTTTTAGAGCTTTATACCCATTAAGCAAGGAAAATTTTAGGAGATAATATTCACCATATGGCTAATTTTCCCAAAAATATCCATTAACTTAAAATGAAATAATCATCCAAATTTCCCTTGGTCCAATTTATTTCACTTATAAAAAATGAGACATTTTTCTAAAAAGATATCAAATCCTTATAAAAAATAAATACTTTTGCAAAAAACAGAGGTGATCTTTTGAGAATTACAAAGATCACCAAAGTTTCTACATTTACAATTAAATTGTGCCTCCTTAAAATTTTCTCTACAGTCACAGTTGAAACTAAATCATTTATATGTCAATGTCCCATCTCAATCACTAAACCACAACCTGAAAATTTTGAAATTTAGAGTTTATTTTCATTTTTAAAATGATGTTTTTTAAGTCAATGAATGACAAGTTTTTCCATTTCAAAAGGAGTTTTGGAACAACATTTTTTGGGCCCTCCTAAAAACACCCTACAAGTTTTGATGTAACATTTTATTATTATTATTAGCATTTTTTCAAGGTTTAGTGCACTGAACAAGGTGTCTTGTACAATGATATCCACCTTCATAGAATTTCATTTTTAAAAAGACACAGTATGATGGTTTTCCTAAAATACAAGAATGTACAAGAGTTTGTGTTTGTATTTTCAAGAATGTATTTTCAACTCTTTATACATGTTTCATTGGAAGGGAAAACAAAATAATATTTTAATGCTAAGAAACATGTGAAAAGATAGAAATCTCAAAAAACAAATTGGCTATGGCATTATTAATACATCATTTGCATTCCCCCGTATAGGGTGACATGTGGCGAAGGCTCGCCAACTGGCCTCGCACTAGGCCGGAGATTAAATGCTGGAGGAAGTCCCCGATAAACACCCGCATTACGGATGCAGGACAGCCATAACAGCTCTACGATGGAAGGACCCCTCCCGCGAGCGAGTATTTACGAACTTGGCGAGTGTAAAGTTAAAGGCGGCCATGGGAATTTGCAGTTTGATTATTTGTTTTTCCTCACTCCGATCTCGGCTTTGCTCTGCTTTTGGAGGTGCTGGTGTAGCTTCGTGCTCCTTGCGCCCTGGTACACCATCCTTTCGTGGAGATTTGAGGCAAGTCCCTCTGACTGTGCTCTCAATTGGCTTCCGCCCTCGTCCCAGTCTGTGTGTTTTTCTCGGAGAGCGCTCTGCAACATGACTAGGAAGCGCGGAACGCCTCGACGTGGTTATGCTTGGTATGCTCGCAAGGAACAGCGACAGCGCAGGGAGCAACTTGAACGTGCTTTGGTCATGGCTTCCTCCCTGTTGAGAAAGAAGGCTCGCGAAGAGGAGAAGGTTCTGCTCTCAACCATTGCCGAAAAGGAAATTGACCATGGCAGCATGGACACCGTCATGTTGGAGAGAAGCAATGAGCAAATGTACCCGGCTTGCATTGTGGAGGAGGACCCGACTCTGGAGGACTTGCCGACATTGGAGGCGCCTTGCGATACAGGGCGGTCTGGCAGTGGAGAATGCAAATTCAATCTGGGCTTGGACGCTAATCCTCCTGGTTGCATTGTAGAAGAGATTCCTTGGATGGACCTGGAAGCTGAGGTTGAGGCTGGATGTGCGACGGGAAAGGAAGGGTGGCAGGACGACGTGAAGCGTAGAACGCCCGATGCCGAAGGTGGTGACCTGCATGGCTCTCTCCGTGAGGAGCACCTGTCCTTGGTGTTTGAGCTCCGAGGCCACATGTCTGACCTAGAGTATCATGCCCACATCATGGGCCAGCGACTGGACATGTTTCTGGATGCCTTCCCTTTCGCTCCAGCACGACAGTCTTTCGCCTTCACGGCAGGCTCCACGTGGAAGACAAAAGCAGGCGACAGGTCACCAATTCCCTAGGTTTTTCATGATGCTATGGCTTTTTAGTTTTATGCTTATGTTTTATGTTAACTTAGACTTAAGGCACCTGGCCTGGTTTCCTCCGGGCAGGACAGGTGCCATTAGTTTACAGTTGTTTTAACTATGTACCTATCCTGGTTTCTGGTTTCCGGCAGCATTTTGGTTTACTAAGACTCTTGACTATGTACACTCTGATACAGTTTTTTGATAATATATTATAGCAAGCTCCTCCCTTTTTTATTTAAAAAAAAAAAAATACATCATTTGCATTCTAAATATAAGTCCCACAAGCAATTAGAAACATAAAACTTGAAAAATATTTTTTATGCATATATTCCAAATGAAAAACGACACAAATTAATTGACAAAAATAGACAATACATTATTATTAACACTTGACATACAAACTATTCTTATTGGATAATGTGAGGAAATGAGACTAACTAACCACCTTTTTTTAGAGTAAAAATACATTATTTTGCATCGATGTAATTTTTGAATTGGGGAGAGTACTAAAAAATAACAAAATTAGTGATAGATAAAGAAGATAATTTTATGGAAAACATTTAATAGTACAGACGTAATGTATCCAACAACTTGCAAGAATTTTGATCAACTATTTTAGATTTTTTATCGCACAATTTGTAGATTTGGCAAAGCCCAACCCAATCCATATAAGTGTGACAACTATGGGAGTACCTACCCATTGTCACCTTACATAGAAACTCCCCTTGCTTTAGTGATGACAAATCACCACAATGGGGGAATTTCAATGACCCTAGAGGGATTAAGATGAAAAGTGATATGATGATGAGTGAAAACCCTATAGGTCAATCTTGGAGATGAAGAACGACTTGGAAAAGATTCTTATGAAGGGGTAAATGATTGTCAAGTGTTGTACACCTGGAAAACAGTATTCGCACTGCCCAGAACATGACAAATGATAATAAACCAAGCCTTTATCAAATGGGATCAAGAAAGAATCATTCATTTCCCAAATTGCAGAAATATGGAAATATATAGATCAGCAAACAAAGATATCATTCACTGCAAAATTAACCATCAAAAACATCAAATAATTATTGGGTAATCAAGCCTTAAACATGTAGATAATATTCCAAAACTTAAACTCAAGTTTTGATGGTAAAACAGGGTTGTAAAAAGATGTTATCAGAAATATATTAGGGCATCCTTGTGTCTGTAGCAAAATTTTTCTACAAAAGCAAGTTCTAGCCACTGAAATTCACAAGCAAAGCACCCAATTGAAAGCCTTTGACAAGGAGAATAATTAATACCAATTACTTGCAATTTTTAGTGGTAGAAAAAGTAGATAAAGATGATTAAAGTTTGAGTTTGCATCATCCCTAATGGTTGTATAAATTAGTTTATAACAAAAATAGAATCACTTGGCTAAAGGAGAAGCCCTTAGGGCTCAAACAATCTTATAACATGTGGAATCAATTCCAACCAGAACAAATGCAATATCTCAACAATTCATATATACCAGTGCAATGATTTTATATATCCAATGCAAATTATATTAATTCCTTATCAATTGGGTTATGGGTTTTCTTGTTGTAGGGACTAATTGTGTTACCTCTCTAGGCGTGTAAGCTTTTTTACTCCCTAGGGAAAACACAACTAGCAAGGTAAATCTAGGAGGGTGTAATCCTTTTTACTCCTTCTAGAAACCTTTGCAAAGTAGCTTATCCAAGACAATAGTGATAGATATTAGTGGAGGTTGTATTCCCTTATACTCCTCAAATGGTTTTAGACAATAATAACCATGAAATAAGAATAAATAACAACAATATGTAGAAAATTCCTTACCAATTCCAATAGATAGTAAGTAAAAACCCTTCTCTACCAAGAATATTCCACCACAAAGAAAGAACAAACCATCCAAGAGATAGTTCCTTAGCTTCTCCCACCCAAATACAAGTACTAGCATCCAAAATAATAAGAGAGAGAGAGAGAGAAGATACAATTTTCCCAAGTAGAGAGAAAAATTCATCCAACACTTATGTAATTCTCAAGTGTAATATGTATAAAATGAAAGTGACAAGGCCTCTATTTATACAAGACTTTGTAAAAACAATTTTTCCACATACTTAGGGTAAAGCACAAATTAGGGAGGATGACCTCCTCAATTTTCTCCTTTACAAATTATAATTCAAGTTTACAAAAGAAGAAATCCCTAAATGATGACGGTATGCCCTTTAGGGGTGACGTTTTGGCATAATGAGCAAGTCGTTGAGGTTCTTGAGGGAGACGTTGGGCATCCAAAGGCCATATATTCATGTTAAAGAGTCCTCCTTCATTAATATGTGCTAATTCAACATCAAACCATCCAACACCACCAAACCCTAGCCCTCCAAGTATGACGTCATGCCCTAGGAGATGACATTTTGAGCCTCTAAGGCCAAACATTGGGAAAAGGGAGGGATAGTCTCCTTCTCCAAGGTGTCCTCTCATGCCTCCAAGGGAAACATTCATCATCCATGTGTCCAAATATAAGGGGGTGCATCATTCAACCTGTGGCCTTCATGCCCCAAATGAAGGTCCAAGTGACCTTGTTCCTTCGCGATCAAGCTTTCACCTGTCAAGGACCTGCAAAGACAAACTAGTATGCCCTCCAAGGGTCCACAAGTCACAATATAATTCCAAGTAAGTCATATATAATAAAATAAACACCCAAACATGTTCATCAAATCCCCCCTTTTCAAAATAAACAAATTCTCAAATACGTTATACAACTTGCCAAATTTAGATATGGGAGGGGTGCCATAGTGTCTTATTGGGTGAACCAATACCTTAAGTAGGGGATGTTCCCAAAGAGAAAAATCTCTAAGTCATGTAATTAATGTGAGTTGGATGGGGTTATAATTATAGTTATGGGATTTCATGGCATACAAGGGCTCGTATTGTCTCATTTATGGGCGCCTTTGTTGAGGGCCAGCCACGTCCTTTTTCTCTTTTTGTTTTTAAGGCATAATTTTTCCAAACCCTTTATTATCCTTTTACTTTGAATGTGTCAAAAAGTTGAAGACAATAAGGAGAACTAAAAAGGAAATGCATAGCCCACATATGCTCTACCTTGATTTTCATTCCTTTCCAAGTTGATGGCAATAAGGGACACTAAAAAGGAAATGCATAGCCCACAAACACTCTACCTTTGAAAGTTCAAGTAATTAATTAATTAATTATTTAATGGATCCCCTACTTTATTTTTTTGAGAAGCACTTCATTTCTCTCGGGATCCCAGGGTGAGCCTTTATTGCATGATGTTTTTGATAGGGAACCTCTGAACCTAATGACCTCTTCTTCCCATGAAATGAGGTACATGCCCTTCTTGGGTCAATAATCTTGAAAACCTAAAAGGTGGGGAGACTGAGGGGAAGAAGTGATGGAATGTGGAAATTATGAGTGTAAATGGTACGATAAACCTTCAAGGAGACCCATGGTAACAACCCTTTCCCTAAGGGTGGCCACTTAATAGGAAACCATGACACTCACCAAGGTGAAACAGGGAGAAAAGCATAATTTCCAAGCAAATATTTTCAAAATCAAGAAAGGATCATTTACAACATGTTCAAATGCTTCAAATATTAAAATGATACTTACCAAAATACTGTACTTGTTACCTCATGAAGAAATACTTATTTTCCTATGTGGGATAACCTGGGTATGGTGGATGTTGCTACCATCGATCATATGGTGGTGTGTGGTATGATAGGGGCCCCTACCTGCTCATCTGCCTATCAATACTCCATGTTTGCAACTAGAGGGCCTCAATACATCATCTCCTTATTTGTCCCTAGAACTGGGGGATAACATTTGGATCCTACTTGGATACATGTACTCGTCGTAGAGTGCATGATAACTTCAGCATCTCCTGGTAAGACCTATTCTTACACACACTGAAATAAACAAATTGTGGATATTGTTAGTGTCCTATAATATGCTCAAGGGTCAAAGTCTGAATCGAGTGTTTGACATATATTAGGATGTTGAAGAAAATGGTGTTTGGAAGGATAATGAAGTGGTCCTCAGAATTCTAATCATCATCGCAAGTTTCAAATTATCAATCAACAACCTTTAGACATCAATCAAAGCCAAAAAAATAGAAGAAAATATCAAAAGGAACCTCGCTCCGCAAGTTCGCTACGCAAGTTCTGGAAATGACTGTTTTTGTAGTCAATTTCAAACACAGTTTATAACCAAATGAAAAGGAATATTTTAAAAATGAAACAGTTTTTTCAAGAACGAGCCCATTCACAAAAACCTCTCTCAGTTTCTTCACAGGTGTCATGGTTTGGAATATTTTAATGGATCTTTACAGCCTATTTTTCGGATTTAAACATTTAATGATTTCTTGTTTTAGTCATTATATTTGGGCGTAGATCACAAGACGTTGCAGAGAAATTTTTGAAAAATGAAAGAGTTTTTTTCAATAACAGGTTCATATAAAAAAACCTCTCTCAGTTTTGTAAAATCTATCATTATTTGAGAGATACGATGTTATATTTGACCCCTATTTTCCAAAAAATTGATTCCTATTTCCTAGTAGGCGGTTCTAAACGTGTTGCTATAATTATGTAATCAGATCCAAAATTGGAGAGTGGTTGAATCTCGACTTCTCTAGATTAGGAATGGATTTTTCCTTTATATTGAATCATTTTGAATGTACAAGGGGTGGGAAAAAGTGTAGAGGACATTTGTCTTGAACTTTTTTGTAATTTTTCTGAAGTTAAATGAAATATTAGTGCAAAAGTACAATGTTATTCATACCAGAGATTCTTGTGGTGGTGATTTGAAGTGTGTTTTTATCTCTCATGTATGTACCTCTTGTTTTATTTTCTCATTTCATATACAACCTTTATATGCTTAAATTGGAAATTTAATGGTCTAGAATTCATTTGATATTGATGCTTTAGATTCAAGCAATTTAAGTATTGTTATATATTCTTAACTCAATCATAATTCATCTCAGTTGGTGCTCTGAATGTGGTTAATTGTTTTCTCTTTAATCCATCCTAAAACATCAATATTTAAACTAAAATATTATCACCTATCTATCCTCTGCTTCCTTGATAGTTCTACCACCAATCACTGATAGTTCCATTTGCTTCAAAGTTGACTTCATTGCCCAACAGATTCCTCCTCTTCCTTGCCAGCATATTTATAAATATCTTCATATAATCAAACACCTATCCATTGATCCTTAAGAGAAAACTTATCTTCCAGAGACCAAGTGACAAGAGAGATCCCTCTCTGAACTAAAAAGGGCTAGTTTCAGTTCTAAAGTGGTTTTGTGGTTACCTTTGTGGTTTGCTTCCTGAGTCAAGCAATTTACATAGTGATAACATTTTGGTGTCGTTGTCGGGGAGAAAAGGTGAAATATTCCCTAGGATAAAATGAAAAAGATCATATTTGACTTCTGATGGTGAATAGAGGTCAAACACAAATAATATTGTACCATTCACCTAGCGACTCCAATCATGCTTCAATCAGATTCAAAGACTCCACTGGGGGATGAGATCCATTGATAGAGACATGGAAGGACATCATGGGAAAACCAGGTATCAAAGATTTAGATTTTTCCAAGAGATCTTATTCTTTTTTATTAGTTACCTCTTTTCCTTTCTTGAACATGTTAAAACAATTTGTATTTACTTGTTGTATCCTAATGATGACCAAAAATCTGCATTTGTATATCCTTCTTCTAAAGTTGTAAATACATCTCATGTTTCTTGCATAACTGATCCTGATCAAGAGATTTCATTTGAATTGTATGATGTACATGATCAATGTGATAAGGCTCAATATACCCAAGCAAATATCATATCTCCTATGCTTAAGCCTCAACCCTCCAAGATCAAAGAGAGATATAGACCACTTCAGTTACCTCATATTCTACATGATTTTCCTCCAAATCACTATAAACACCTACCTCTATTTGATGGAGAACCTGGTAACTCTACAGCTGAGAAACATATCCATGCTTTTGAGCATTTTGTAGATTTCTTTGAAATCGAGCATGGTGATGTTTGCATGAGATCATTTTCTCAATCATTGCAAGGAGATCCTTAACAATGGTTTAGACACTTATAGCCCAATATCATCATCCCATGGGAAGAATTGAAGGATGATTTTCTAAAGTTATGGGGTGAGAGGAATTCCTTGGATCAATACCTTTATGAGTTTAGTGCCATGAAAAGATAGAGAAATGAAACAGTATTTATGTTCAATAGGAGGTTTTCTAATTTGTACTACATGATGCCTAAAAGGATCCAACCTTCAGAACTAGTTGTTATGTTGTGTTTTGCAACAATCTTCCATCCAGACTTATATTTTCTTCTGATGGAGAGGAGGTATGTTATCTCGCATCAAATGTTTAATGATGCACAAGAAGTGGAAGATAACTTAAATCTTATGGGAAGATTTCAAAACAGATTTAAAATGAGGAATTTGATGTTGTAGAACATGAGAGTGACCATGAATAAAAATTAACCGATCTGAATTTTGAGCAAAGCGTTAATAAAGTCATGCATTTTCTTGAAGTTTTTAATGTTGATGTATTTGCAGAGGATAATGAATAGTTTTTTGATCCACAAGTTGTTTCCCCAAAACATTTTTATACTGATTTGAATTTTAAGTCTTTTCATCATAAGCAGAATGTTGATTTTGCCATGATTTTTTTCAAAATTTTCAGTGAAGAATGTCATGAAAGCAAACTTGCAAATCAGCTTGTTGGAGAGAAAGTTGTTGTCTCAATTTTCTTGATTGATGACATTGTAGATGTGTTTGATGTGCCTAATTATGATGCGTATGATAATGATTGTGCAGTTAATTATGATGTTGATTTCTTAGAGCAACCATATGCATGTGCTCTATTAGAAAACGATATTTCTCAATAATTTAAGGAAAGCATTCATCCTGCGTGTGACAATTATGTTATTTAATATGAAGAAAATAGTGAGTTGATTAAAGGTAACCCTCTTCCCTTATGTTTTGCTTCATTTGAATTGTTGAAAGAATATTTCAAATTCATGAACAAAATAGAGGAGTGCAAACCAATGCAAAATCACCATAGTTTACTGGAGCAAGATCACAACAACATAAATTGGTAGCATCCTTCTCAGGTTCTTCATGACCCTGTACCTGATTATATGGAAGATTTTAGAAATCAAAATTTGAAACCATTAAATAACCCTAAGCCGGAAAATGATGATGAGTTGGTGTTCAAATCATCATTGTTTTCTTGTCCAGCAAAGGTTTCATTGCAGTTGTTTTATGCAAATCTCCATCCCTTCTATGACAACCATTAGTTGGAATTGTATAAAAGAAATAATGTAATTGAAGAGTTGATACATGATGATTGCTTTCTTCATTGTCTTGAGGATCCTTTTGCAGTGTTTTTGGAGTTAGTAAGTGAGCTCAAACTTTCGATTTTTTCAGTTTTTGCCAATATTGAGTTTGACTACAAGTTTTTATTTGAGTTGTCGTTAATTAAGTATTGCATTTTGTTCTTGAAGAAAGATATGAAAGAAAATCAAATAGTGGATAAAGTGCTTATATGGTTGCACTGGATCTTTGACTTCACTTGATTAAAAACTTATGGATCAGTTAAAGTAGGTAGGTGTGTGAATAAGATCATCACTCTGAGCATCTTTTCAGTAGTGAGTTTTCATTTCGGTTTTTAGTTTGTAGCATTGTTTTTAGATTCCACTGTACAATTTGAAGAGTGGGTTTGGTGTCAGTTGGAGAAGGAAACAAGTCAGTTTTCAGGTTGGGAACATCCCAATGGATGAAGGCACCTAGTCAGTGGGTTCTTTGTTGTTTCACAGGGATGAAAACATCCCCATTGGAGCCTATATTAGTATCCTATAATTTGCTCAAGGGTCAAGGTATGAATCGAGTGTTTGACATATATTAGGATGTTGAAGAAAATGGTGTTTGAAAGGGTAATGAATTGGTCCTAGGGATGCTTATGATCATCTCAAGTGTCAAACTATCAATCAGTGACTTTAATCCATCAATCAAATCCAAACAATAGAATAAAATATCAAAAGGAACCTCGCTCCGCAAGTTCGTTGTGCAAGTTCACTACGCAACTTCTGGAAATGATTTTTTTGTAGTCACTTTCAAACTTTGTTTCTAACCAAATGAAAAGGAATATTTGAAAATCGAAAGAGGATTTTTTCAAGAACAAGCTCATTCACAAAAACATATCTATGTTTCTTCACAAGTGTCATGGTTTGGAATATTTGAATGGATCTGTACAGCCTATTTTTCATATTTAAACATTTAATGATTTCATGTTTTAGTCATTATCTTTGGGCGTGGATCTCGCGACGCTAGAGAGGAATTTTCAAAAACTGAAAGAGGTTTTTCTCAAGAATGGGTTCATATACAAAAACCTCTCTGTGTTTTGTAACATATATTATGATTTGAGAGATATGATGTTATATTTGACCCATATTTTCCATAAAATTGATTCTTATTTCTTTGGAGGCAGTTCTAAACGTGTTGTTATAATTATGTAATTAGATCCAAAATTGAAGGAGAGTTGTTGAATCTCGACTTCTCTAGATTAGGGATGGATTTTTTATTTATATTGAATCATTTTGAATGTACAAGGTGTGGGCAGAAGTATAGAGGACATTTGTCTTGAACGTTTTTGTAATTTTTCTGAAGTTAAATGAAATATTAGTGCAGAAGTACAGTGTTATTCATACCAGATATTCTTGTGGTGGTGATCTGAAGTTTTTTTTTCTCTCTCATGTATGTACCTCTTGTTTTATTTTCTCATTTCATCTTAAACCTTTAAATGCTTAAATTAGAAAGTTAATGGTCTAGAATCCATCTAATATTGATGCTTTAGATTCAAGCAATATAAGTATTGTTATCTCTTCTTAACTCAATCAGAATTCATCTCGGATGGTGCTCTGAATGTGGTTAATTGTTTTCTCTTTCTTCCATCCTACAACAAAAATATTTAAACTAAAATATTATCACCTATCTAGCCTTTGCTTCCTTGATAGTTCTACCACCAGTCATTGATAGTTCCATTTGCTTCAAATTTGACTCCATTGCCCAATATATTCTTCCTCTTTCTTGCCAACAATTTTATAAATATCTTCATCTAATAAAAGACCTAGCCATTGATCCTTAAGAGAAAACTTATCTTCTAGAGACCAAGTGACAAGAGAGATCCCTCTATGAACTGAAAGTGCTAGTTTCAGTTCTAAAGTGGTTTTATGGTTACCTTTGTTATTTGCTTCCTCAACCAAGAAATTTACATAGTGCTAACAGATACCAAGGATGGATCACTCACCCTTTGTCCATATGATCAATATTTCAAAATTTCAACTAATATTTAAAAGAAATTTTTGCATTTTTTCAAAAATTTCTAAACTAACATGTAATATGATGAAAGAAAATGACATAAAACAAGTATGCAATAATGCAATTAGAAAAAAATGAAAAATGAGACATGACATGCAACTAAACTATGCATATGCAAGGAAAATCAAATGACCTACCTACTTAACTAGTTCATGGGCCCTAAAGAGGTCAAGTTCCTTGGATGTAGGGTCGAAGAAGATACCCATCAACTGGTAATGGCATATTTCTCTTGTAACATCCGCACTATAATCCCCATTTTAATTAATGCTTATGTAGATATGATGTGTATCTACGGCCAAAGAGATCATGTGAATTGTATTTCAATGTTTCAATAATAAAATGTGATGCCAGTTGCTAAGGGGACATAGAAAAGATATGGGGGTTGAATTAATCCACAATAGGGGGGGTTGTCTAGGATAATGTCCAAGAGAGGTCCAAGGGGGAAATACCCATGTATATTAATTTAAACCATTTTCCTAAATATGTTATTTGTATATGAACCTTCCCATTTATTATTGAGTGTTCTCAAAGCCAATCATTGAATACATGTAAGAGGGTGGGTGTGAGTGGTCACATCCCAAATTTATTGGGAGCATGGGGGTTGAGTAAAATCAGTTTGGGGAAGAGTGTGAGTCAATAAAGGAAATCCAAAGAGAGGAAATTTGTATGGGTTGGGACAGCAGTTTTTAGTTAGTCAAGTTTATGCATGGGAAGCAAGGAGATAGCAAGAAACAGATCTTGAATATGGTGAAACCATGGAGGGAGAATCCTAAAAAAAATTGGAGTGTAATTGGAGCGAATTGGAGACAGAAAAATGAAGATTCGGGTTATCAGACCTAAAGACTGAACTCCTGTGTGAGTTGCACTAAAACAACAAGTGTTTGTTGTTGGTTGCTGATAGTTTTCCTAGAAGCAATTTCCCTTGAGTTCCTAGTTGAGAGATTCCTAGTTGCATGTGCTAGAGAGACCCTTATAAATGAATGGGACACTCGAGGGACTGATATCAGTGGAGGGGTACATTCCTTGAGTTGGACAGGTCAAGAGGAAGAGAGTTGGCGTAAAATAAAGATAGTTGTAGGAGAATATCAATTGGGTTGAGATTTTTATGAGATGTGAGTGGACTGTGAAAGATCACCCTCTTTTGTGGATTTCTAGCCTCGGCTTGGAGGTGAATGGATATTGATATTTGGAGCAGTTAGTATATATTTGGGTGGAACATCTGTCCCAAGCAACTAGTTTCACAATTATTGTTTAAAGATAAGTGTTTTATCTCATTGTCGAGTTATTTACATGTGTTATTGTTGTGTATGAACTCTGTGTAAATGTGAATGATTTATATCTTGTTGTAATGATATGCTTGGTTGCATTTCATGTTGATTATTAGCATGTTTTATATGCATCTATTTTATGGCTATGGGAAGCAGCTAAATGTGTTTTAATTTCATAGTTGTAATCTATAGGAAATTGGCTAACAGTAAAAGAAACAATTTAGTTAGCAGAAAGTTCGCTTTTATGTTTATTCTGCACCGTAATGTCCCTCGCTTGGGTTGGGGGATGTTACATTATGGTATCAAATCTTATGGTTCAAACATTGGGCTTGTATGGGCCAAGATGGTTGTGAATTCATGAAATTTTCCATTGCATGTTTTGTTTGTGACGGGTTTGGGTGAAAATGAAGATTTTAGAGAGAAATCCCCAATTTTGTGAGTGAAATCCAAATTTTAATGAATTCAGACAGTTTGACAAGGTTAATGGAGTAGAGAAGTGAAGTTGCATATCAAAATTCAAGTTTTAATAGCCACCTACAGAATTACAGGAAATTTGGTGGATCGACAACCGAGACATATTTTGAAATTAAAATCGACGACTGTGATTTGTCATGATAAATTTAAAATTCATAAGGATTCGACCATTTGAAATGTTGATGATATCAATGGCTAGGATTAAATTAGGGATTCTGAAAGTGATCTGATCGATGGTCTATATCAAGCAAAGAAATGTCAAAATTTTCATTAAGTGTTGGAAATTTCCAAGATAAATCGTCGACGGTCAATGGGTGGGTCGGCCGAAATGGATAATATTTTGGGTCATCCATAAGACATCTCTGACCTTCAATAGCCGACGATCGGGGGTCAATCAAATCCGACAAAGTATTTTCAGTTGTCGGAGAACATTGTTGATGGTCGATGGGTTGATGGTCGAGCGTCAACCAAATTTGGCAAAGTGTTTGAATCAAGCAAGAGAAGTCATCAATGACCAATGTTTTGATGGTTCAGCATCGGCCAAATTTGGTGAGGTTTCCAATTTGTCCAAGATAATTGGTCGAAGGTCGATGGGGAAAATAGGATGATGACGTGTCATGCCACGTTAGCATCCACATGTCATGCCAATTTAGCATCCATGTTAGAATCCATGTTTCATGCCATGTTAGAATCCATGTCACCCAATTTGACACTTCAGGATGATGTGTCATGACACGTCAACATCCACGTGTCATGCCACATTAGCAGTTGCCATGTCAAGCAACAGAAGTGGTCGATGGTAAAATTGACCAATTTGGGAAATTGGATTCGACAACCATCATGGATCGTTGATCGTCAATGGGTGGGCATCGGTTGAAGATTTAGAGAATTCCATCCTCCAATGAAGTTCACTGACAACCGACGGTCGATGACTAGGTCAACCGGGTTGGAGTTGTGTGCAAGTCGGTCATCGAGGAGTTAGTTTGATGGTCGATGGTCGGATCAGTAGTTTAGGGAAGTATTATGCACACAAAAATAAAAAATTGATCGTCGATGGAAGATAGAGAGTATATCAATATCCCATATTGCTTATGACCTAATATCAATGGTGTAGATTGCACATAGGTAAAATCGTTCCATAGTTTAAAAAAAAAAAATCCGGATCCATTTTCTTATTTTGGCCATAACTAGAACAAATTACATCATATTAGAATGAAACCTATGTGTTTTTTCCACAGAGAGGAAGTATAAAAAGGGGCCAAAGAGGGCCCTTGTCCAATTCTGCTTGGATTTGGCAGAAATTGCAAAATAGTGGTTTTTAAAGATCTGGGTCCAGATCATTGACAAAAGTCCATATTAAGCCGAAACTCTTGGGGAGAGTCCAAAAAGAAAGCACAGAAATAACCCATGCAGGAGATAAATAAATGCTATGGGGATTGGAATGGGGACACTGAAATAGGCCAAAATCCACTATTTCAGACCACTTTTGAGGGATTTTTGAGATTTTCAGAGAAGGAAAAATGACCCTAGATCACAAAATTGGGAAATTTTATATATTCAACTTTTTATATACTCATAAATAAAAACAAATTTGGTTTATTTGATTTTTTCCACAGGTGCACAGATTGGGAGATAGCCATTTATGCTAAAAATTCCAAGTCTGCAAAAATGAGTAAAAAAGGAAAAAGTTGCAGATTCCAAATTACTATAGTTTTTGACTAGAACATTAGATTAAAATTATGATAGTTTTTATAAATTCACTATTATTATTATTATCTATTTATTATACAAAATTTTCTCCAATTGGTGACACATTTTCTTCTATAGTTGACAAAATTTGGCATTTCAATAAAATTGCACTAGTAGAGAATGCACAAAAAGGGGTGAAAATGGATTTTTCAAGAAGCCATAACTTTCATCTCAGAGATTGGATTGGGGCATGAGTACAAAAATTGGAAATATATTTCAGAGAGGAATGCATCTAAGGAGTCATAGTGTGAATTGATGTAATGATTCCTTCATAAATTGATGAGGAAACAACATGTATTCTAATTAATGAAATGTTTTACAATACGCATGTTCTAACAACAATTATTGCATGCACATTTATTACAAAATTAGAGGTACAGTGAGAAACTTTAGTTCTTATATGAGGACTGTATTTACTGAATATTCCCAAGGATCTTACAACCATGAGGAAGAGATCGTAGGTCTGCATGTCAGCGTGGGGAATGTTGAGACAGAGTCAAATGGAAGAAGAGATAGGTAAGAGCATGTCACTATGAGAAGCTTGCACAGAGAAGTGTAGAGCTATAGAGATGATAATGAAAGGATTATGAAGGCTTAGGAAGAGATAATTTATATCTTGAACATGTTGCATAAGGAATTTAACAAATATTTTGGCACCAAGCAAATAGCTAGTGCTAGACAAGTATCAGCATCTATATCCCATAGCAAAAGGCATGATCATGGAAATGATAGGAAGTTAAGAATAATGAGCGAGCACCATCATTATCCAAGGCATTCCAATAGAATAATGTGTGCAAGATCAATTACAGGAAGCATCCCAAGTGTGTCTCATGCTCGGAGGCAAAGAAGAAGTCCTAAGGTAGACATATTGTAGGGTGAACTCAGGAAAATCAAGCCACCTACCTTCAATGGTGAACACATGAAAGGAGAAGACGGAAAGGCCTAGTTGTTGGAAATGAAGAAATATTTCCAGGTGCATGATTACCCATCCTGGGTAGAAGCTATAATTTCCACCTACCACTTGCAAGGAAAGGAATCCATGTGGTGGGATCAACTTAAGAAAGCCAAGAACATCGATGAGAAAAGGATCGCATGGAGGTAGATCAAAGGATATTTCCAAGAGAAATATTTTTCTGAGAATTACTATGAGAGAAATATGAAAGAGTTATTTGAACTCAAGTTGGGAATGTTATGGAATAATTCCCCTGCAGACAGGTGAATCTTCCCTTGGAGTATAGACCCCCAATACCAAGACAGAAAAACACAAGTGGACACTAACATCCCTTTGAATTTAGTTTAACTAATCAGAAAGAGAGAGAAGGAGAAAAGTGTGATGCACCTTGTTTCAAAGTTTTTCCTCGCTGCTTCCAATCTAAGTTCGATCTCCAAAATCTTTATCACAACTTGACACCTGCAATGTAATGGACAGAAAAGTGAAACAAAGATCTCCTACTCTACAATATTAGATTAAACAATTCGATCTACAAAGATCAAAAGAACAATAGACAAGCACATGCAATAATACACAATCTTGAAGATAATAGGCCAAGTATATTGATGATAACTTTAAATATGTACTTACAATCATGGATGGTGTTCCAGTAGCTTCTCCAAGTCCTCATCATCCAGCCCTTTCATGATGCTCCCAAGATCATAAGTTTGATATCCAAAAGCTTCATTTATTCACCTTAGAATGGCCTCCTTTTATAGGCTTGGGAGGCTCAACCACCATGAGTAGATTTGGGGATTAATTGACTATATGACTCCTTTATGTTAGGATATGATCCTAGGATAGTGCCATAGGATAGTATTCGATCCAAACAAACCTCATCTCCAAGAGATGGCCTTCAGAAAGAGGCGGGATTCTCCAAATTTTCCTCTAACCAAAATCAACGCTCCCCTCTAGTTAGAGACAGAGCATTGATCCTAGATCAGCGCTCCCTAAATAAGGTAAATGGGGTGTTTATATATGGGGTAGCGCTCCCTAATAATGTCCAAGGTGGCGCTACCCTTCAAAAATGCCCAAATAAAGGTCAATTTTTCAAGTAAAAAGTGTGTTTCGGGCCTTGAACTGATGGCTTTCTTCCTCCAATATGACTTAGGGATCATGGAAAATATTTTTTGATGGTTTCAAGGGGTTAAAACACATATAAACACATAGAAAAGTACATGTGGCACTTAGTAAGGTGCATACGGCACTTGACGACACTTGCAACACTTACCAAGGTGCATACGACACTTGCAACACTTACCAAGGTGCATACGACACTTGCGAAACTTAGGGTGATATACTTAAGTGTGGCATTTTGATGTGTAACAGGGAACCGTGACAATGGAGGAATATGAGAAGCGGTTATTTGAATTGTTGAAGTATGTTAACTTCATCAAGGATGAGAAATTCAAAACACAAAGGTTTATAAGTGAGTTACCCTCTTTCTATAGTGACAAGATACAATATGATAATCCTAAGACTTTGGAGAAAATCATAAGGAGATAAAGACACCTTTATGATAAAATAAAAGGAAGGTCAATTTTCCAAAAAGCTTGGAATGACTAGATGAAAGGGAAAAGGGATCAAAGGTGGAAAGGTTTTAAGCCACCTTTTTTCATAAATAACTCCCAAGCAAATCAGCAAGTCTGGGTAGCCCAAAATGAGCAAAAGAATGCAGATTCATTTGGGAAAAGTCCAAGGCAATAGCTTGTTCAATGTTAGGTATGTCAGGGAAATCACATATATAGGGACTACTCTCACAAAGGAGAAAGAATTAGGAATATCTACAACATTCAAGAGGCTGAAACAGTGAAAGACATGGGAGGAAGCATGCCAAGGATTTATGCAGCCTTGGACAATAAGAAAGTAAAGTATCAATCCCTCATAATCGAAGTGGAAGATAAGATTGACAACCATCCCATAGAAATTTTAGTCAATTCTGGAGCTATCCATAGTTACATAAATTCTAACATTGTTGAAATATTTCACTTGCAAAGAAGTAAGCATAAGAAATCTTGGTTAGTTTAGTTATCCAGGGAGATAAGAGGAAAATCAATGAGTTCGTTTTTTCTGATAGACATGAATGGACTTAGCACTATTGGCATAGGGGTAGACCCAGGGTTCAATGCTACAATAGCGCACCAACAAAGCCCTAACTACCGACGCTTTCGGCAACACCTGCGAAGCAGATGAAGTCTCACCCGAGGTAGAGGCAAGGGTGGTTGCAAGACTCAAGTGTCTTCAACCTTAGCTGGGACACATATTTGTGATTATAATACTTAATAAAGCACTTAGCACCGTTAGATCCTCAATATGAAATCAATATCCACTTCGATGATAAAACAGAGCTTCGCAGCATTCACATTAATCTAATGTATTTAAGCACTTAGCATAGGTAAATAGATCAGATCGAGTAGATCAAGCACTAAGCCTAGCCATATAGATCAGATCTCACATTCTCACATGTAATAAGCACAAATCATAAGTAGATCTATCTAAATACATCAAAGAACTTAGCAAATAACATGTAAACACATCAAGAGAAAGCACAAAGCAGCATAACACGGTGTTTACATGGTTCACCCCCACCCTGGGGATATGTCCACAAACTCTTCTTCTTTATTGTCTTCAGTCAATAGGTTACAATCATAGAGCCTCAAAACCCTTACTCTGCATAAGACAGAACATCTTCACAGCTCGCTAGATCCTTCTTCCTTGTGTTACAGCATAAACCCTTCCACAATCTGCTACAAGGACCTGCACTTAGCTATGCAAGTCTCTTACAGTCATGCACAAAGCACTTACAGACTCTACTTGCACTTAGCATACATTCACATCACATAGATGCACCCACTTCTTCTATCTATCCTAAGCATCTATTTATATATACAAAATAGTCCTAAACATGGATAAACCCATGGGTTGATATCCCATTCGCATTACATATTCCCACATCCCAAAAAGGATCCAAAAAGGGGCCGAGATTCTGTGATCTATGCTTCGTCTTCCCCTCCTCCTTCGACAGGCTATCAAAGTCCCAAAATAGGTCAACATGACCAAGAATCTCCCAAAACTTGGTCAAGGGCCAACAGGCCCCCAACACTCACCTATGACTCATCTCGAGTCACTCTGTTCTGATCAGTTTTGTTTTGAACGCCTCGAGTTTGGCTCGAGTTGTTTTGTCTTGTTTCTTTGCTATGGCCTCTTGCTCGACGAACTCTTGGATCACTACGTCATTCACTGGCCCTTCTAGGCATTGTTCTGCTATGGTGACAACCTATTCTAGCTCTTCTCCTTGGCTTTAAACCTCTGTAAACAAATGATAGGCCTTATCTTGCACAGGTTGGAGTCATTGAGTTATTTCCATAACTTTTCTATGGATCGTATGGATCTATTGTTGGGTGGTGCGTTGATATTGAGATCTCTTCATTCTATCTACAGCTGACAGGGCCTTCAGCTGTGCCTGTAGTGTTTCTGCATGCTGCTTCGCTTCTTGGAGCTGCGACTCCAGTGCCTGTAGCTCTGGGTTCTCAGTGATCTTCTCATGCATTTGGGCACTGTGGTTACTCAACTGCTTTCACTCCCCAACAAGAGCCTTCAGTCTCTCAATTGTGCTCCTAGCAGTTGCTTCCCTTTGGTATCTTACATCTTACGGGGTCTCAGGTACTGCGCGTAGCTCCAAATCTGTTATGTGTTGTTGTAGTTGTTGAATCACTTCTTCAAGTTGTGCCACCTGCTGTGGGACTTTCTCTTCGACCTTTACTTTTATAACTATCATAGAGAGAAGTTATTTATTGACCCTTTCCTTTACTTCGAGTTGCTCCATGAGAAACTATTCCTTGCTTTGATGCAGTTGTGCTCTTTCTTCATCCCACTTCTCTTTGAGAAAAAGATTTTCCCATTCTGCAGTACTGTGTTGTTCTAAAAGGTCTCCCTGTACTTGTGCTAAAGCCTGGTTGGCTTGCGTTGTTTCCTCCTATGCTCATCGAAGGTGATCTTCGACTGTATCAACAATTCAGTGGAGTTGAGCTGACTCATCTCCCAATTCTAGTGTTTTCGATGGCAGAGGTGCAGTGGAAACTGCGCGGCTGGACTATAGTGCATGTTGCACCCCTTGAAGTTTAGCCTTAATTTGATTGTATATCTCCTTCTACTAAGCCTCTTGATTCTCTGCTATCTCCAGCGAAGCATCATTCAGTGTTGATACAATGAAATCAAAGTCATTGAAGTCATCTGAGGTGAGGGTAGTCTGCATTTTAGTCATAGAGGCTTTCGATTTCTTCCGAGAAGAAGGCTTCGAGGGGGAAACCTTCCTTTTCTTCAAGAGATCCTCCTCGTCTCTAGGTGGTGTAACCTCACCTTTCTTCTGTTCAACTTCTGCACCATCTATGTATCTGCCATCTCCTCCTTTCTCAAGTGAGATGGAAGCAATCTTCGTTGAGGTACTACTTACATCTTGGGCTTCTTCATTTTTCTTTGTCTTGTTGGGTCTAGGTGTATCATGTGCTGGTTTTGGATTGTCAATGTCGGACATATTCGTAGGGTCTACTAGAATGAGGAGTTCCACCGAACAGTCTTTAGTAATCTCTTCTAAGTCCTCCTCTGTCATCCTGTAGTAATACTGAAGTTGTTGCTTGTGCTCATCAGCATGCCCTATAATATAAATGAAATGGCAGTCCATGTTGAATTTCATTAAAGGTCGAAACTTGTGGAGAGTATTCAACGTGATGCAAGGCTCGGACTGGATGGTTGTCTTCAGTTGGTTGTAATATGTATGTAACATGGCATTTGACCACCATTGCTTGTTCATGTCACTGGAATACCACAGTGTACTAAACTTCGCAGCCAGAGGTTCAAAGGGCTCTATGTCTGGGAAGATCGCACCTTCCGGCATCTCCCATGCGATGAAAGCGATCAGGATTAGAAGCCAGCTAAAGTGAAACTCATATCCTTGATCTTGCACTTCCCTGCAATCCAGTTCCAACTGGTTCACGAGGTACTTCTCCCAATTCATTTGTAGGCCCTCCGCGCACTTTCCTGCGAGGTCAACTACAAAACCAATCACTTGGGTGGATCGGTTCTTGTGAACTAACTTTCCTGCAATCAATTGACAGGCAAGGCGCACTACGCTACTCTATATAGAATCTACCTTGTAGCCTCGTTTTCCCTTCTCAACATCTCTGTAAGTTTCCTTGATCCTTTTTGCAAGAGCGCGGTCCATGGCTTTTCCATGGTATAAATCTTGTGCGTCGGGTCCTTGCATACTCAGCCCTGTGATCCCATTGATCAATGCCGGATCCACTGTTATACGGGGGTTTAACCACAAGTATCCGCCATGGTAACAGGACAGCAGCATCTTGACGCATGCATTCACTTCTTGGTGCCTTTCAAAGTGAGGAATCTTCATGACATTGAGCAGTGTGGAATGTGTGAGGTTCATAGTCCATGACTGGGGAACTATCTTTTAAATCTTTCCCTTTGTTCTGGTCAGGTACTTATGTGGGGCGAGCATGTTGTAGACCTTCCTGTCACCGAGGTTGAAGTCACTAAACTTCAACACTGCAATATTTTCTTGGTCTGCATGAACTGCACATATCCCTTTCAGGAGGTACGCAATGACCAAAGCATACTAAAATTCTTTGGGCACACTGTCTCGATTGATTGCATCACTCAGAGGTGGTAGATAGGTGAGTAAAATGCTCGGAATCAACTTAGCATTCATGAGATCGCCTTTGTGCTTGGTTCTCTTTTCATCGGTTGGTCGGGATGGTCTGGCTCAAGCAGCTGATTGAGAGGTTGGCAGTCCTCTCGTGGATGATGCTTGTACACATGTGGATAATCCTCTCTCCAACATGACTCTTTCAGTCATTAGGTCGATCAAAACTTCTTCAGCAACTTTCTCNCTAGGTGTATCATGTGTTGGTTTTGGATTGTCAATGTCGGACATATTCGTAGGGTCTACTAGAATGAGGAGTTCCACCGACCAGTCTTTAGTAATCTCTTCTAAGTCCTCCTCTGTCATCCTGTAGTAATACTGAAGTTGTTTCTTGTGCTCATCAGCATGCCCTATAATATAAATGAAATGGCAATCCATGTTGAATTTCATTAAAGGTCGAAACTTGTGGAGAGTATTCGACGTGATGCAAGGCTCGGACTGGATGGTTGTCTTCAGCTGGTTGTAATATGTATGTAACATGGCATTTGACCGTCATTGCTTGTTCATGTCACTGGAATACCACAGTGTACTAAACTTCGCGGCCAGAGGTTCAAAGGGCTCTATGTCTGGGAAGATCGCACCTTCCGGCATCTCCCATGAGATGAAAGCGATCAGGATTAGAAGCCAGCTAAAGTGAAACTCATATCCTTGATCTTACACTTCCCTGCAATCTAGTTCCAATTGGTTCACGAGGTACTTCTCCCAATTCATTTGTAGGCCCTCCACGCACTTTCCTGCGAGGTCAACTACAAAACCAATCACTTGGGTGGGTCGGTTCTTGTGAACTAACTTTCCTGCAATCAATTGACAAGCAAGGTGCACTACGCTACTCTAGATAGAATCTACCTTGTAGCCTCATTTTCCCTTCTCAACATCTCTGTAAGTTTCCTTGATCCTTTTTGCAAGAGCGCGGTCCATGGCTTTTCCATGGTAGAAATCTTGTGCGTCGGGTCCTTGCATACTCAGCCCTATGATCCCATTGATCAATGTCGGATCCACTGTTATACGGGGGTTTAACCACAAGTATCTACCATGGTAACAGGACAGCAGCATCTTGACGCATGCATTCACTTCTTGGTGCCTTTCAAAGTGAGGAATCTTCATGACATTGAGCAGTGTGGACTGTGCGAGGTTCATAGTCCATGACTAGGGAACTATCTTTTAATTATTTCCCTTTGTTCTGGTCAGGTACTTATGTGGGGCGAGCATGTTGTAGACCTTCCTGTCACCGAGGTTGAAGTCACTAAACTTCAACACTGCAATCTTTTCTTGGTCTGCACGAACTGCACGTATCCCTTTCAGGAGGTACGCAGTGACCAAAGCATACTAAAATTCTCTGGGCACACTGTCTCGATTGATTGCATCACTCAGAGGTGGTAGATAGGCGAGTAAAATGCTTGGAATCAACTTAGCATTCATGAGATCGCCTCTGTGCTTGGTTCTCTTTTCATCGGTTGGCCGGGATGGTCTGGCTCAAGCAGCTAATTGAGAGGTTGGCAGTCCTCTCGTGGATGATGCTTGTACACATGTGGATAATCCTCTCTCCAACATGACTCTTTCAGTCATTAGGTCGATCAAAACTTCTTCAGCAACTTTCTCTGCAGCGCTCAATTCTTCCAACATACGCACTCGGGGTGAAAAATCACGAGTTCAGGGAAAAACCTAGACACAGTACTAAGATAGAGAGCAAGAGTGCAGTGATCACTGT
This sequence comes from Picea glauca, assembly GCA_000966675.3. Lineage (NCBI taxonomy): Eukaryota > Viridiplantae > Streptophyta > Pinopsida > Pinales > Pinaceae > Picea > Picea glauca. The sequence continues at coordinate 98,647 of JZKD02S0068975.1, forward strand.
ATAAACTTGGCTTAGTCTGCAGGCTCAAATTCTCAATTGGAAAAAGTGTTCTCGGTGCGTGGAGCGGTGGGATAAATAGGGAACTTGACAATGGGTCGTTTACGCCTCCATTATCTCTTGTTTGGTCCATTATGGTGTGGTCCAACAGTCTGATGATGAACCATAATTGCCTTTTTTCCCATTCAAAGCGTCGATCAAACGGTTATAATGTCCCCAACAGCTATATTGCTTCGTCATGGCGAAGTGCCATGTGTTGTTGTTCTGATATCCCATCGAAGATCCAATTTTGCAATTTTTTTGTCTGTGAAGTTCCCTCTAGAACCTTCTGCAACTTTTCGATCTTAGCTCTCTTCTTACTAAGCTTTCTAGCCTTCTTTCCAGTGAACTTCATCTCGGTATTCCTTTTTCCATTATGATTCTTATCTTCTTTGGTCATAGTCATTTCGCGATGTTGAGATTATTCCCTAGGGTTCCTGGATAACACTTCGTCTTTGTCTAGGATAAGTACTTCGGTCTTCTGTGGGTCTTCTAGTGTTCTTGTAGCTTCGACATCTGGGTTTCTATTGTTAAATATCTTCGATCTATTCTCTTGTTCTGCAATCAAGTGTGCGATCCTTCTGGTCATGAAATATTTTAACTCTTGTTTCTTCTGCTTCAAAAATTCTTCTTTTTCCTTTCGTCTGGCTTGATCTCTATCAATCCAAGGTTTTCCTAGTAWCATGGTAAATGGAGCATTGTCTTCAACAAATTTAATAATMTCAAATCTTCTTCTGTCGAAGTTCCATTAGCRTTCATAGGTATGTGAGTGAGCTTTCCACATAGGTTTATCAGCTTTCCTCTTAATAGTCTTATTCCTCCTAATGAAGGGATCATAGCAGGCTTCCCTGTGGCTTCCCAAGTTCTTTMTGTCATGATATTCACCTATGMTTCTTCATMCAGAATACATTCAATGTTGAAGTCTCATATTATTACTTCAATGCATTCTTTTTCCTTGAAGATCTCTGATAGTTTGACATGTCAATGGTCATTCAGGGTTTTGTTTATTTGCAGCAATACTTTCTCTGATTCTTTCTGGGGTTCTGCCATTTCTGGATCTACCTTAGGGTTTCCTCTATTCAGATTCATTTCTTCCATCTTAGCAATCATTCTAGGGAAATCCAACACTTCATGGTCCATAGCTTTACAACAAAGACAGCTAGGTCTTTTTCCAGGGCATTCCTTAGCAATATGTTTCAGTCTTCTTCAACTATAACAGAGGGTTAATCCTCTCTTTCTTTTAAATGATCCCAAGCCTTTCCAATACTGTGCACTAGGATCATGGTAGCTATCCTACAAAAATTTCTTTCTAAKATCCTGCATCCATTTGTTAGTCCAAACATTCTTTCTATGCATAGGTATAACATATCTTTCACTATTCTTATCAGATCTACTCATATCAAGCCTTCTTTCATCTATTAATACCCTAGTTTTCAAGCTAGGACAGAACCTATCAAACATACCTAGATCCATACTTTAGAAACAAAAATTTCCACTTATCTTACTTCTACATATCACAAAGCTTCTAGATCTAAAAAATTTCACTATTCTTACCTTTATCAGATCACAGAGCTTGCAAATCTTACCTCTTTTAATCAGAAATTATCACTTTTACCTTTCTTAGAGAACAAAAGCTTTCAGATCTCGCTTCTCTCCTTTAGATCTGACTTATTTTCTTCAGATCGGGCTTCTTTCTTTAGCACATAGAGTTATAAATCAAGTAGAATATTGCGCACTAGGGCACATATCTACGCACATAAATTTCACAATCTCAGGTCGAATCTTCACACAGAGCTTCTTCTTTCTTAGCTCCCAACAATCACAGTATCAGGTACTGGCAACAGAACCATTTGTTGGCATAGGGGTATACCCAGGGTTCAATGCTACAATAGCGCACCAACAAAGCCCTAACTACCTTCCCTTTCAGAAACACCTATGAAGTAGATGAAGTCTCACCCGAGGTAGAGGCAGGGGTGGTTGCAAGACTCGGGTGTTTGCAACCTTAACTGGGACATAGATCCATGATTATACTACTTAATAAAGCACTTAGAACCGTCAGTTCCTCAATATGCAATAAATATCCACTTCACTGCTAAAACAGAGCTTCGCAACATTCACACTAATCTAATGTATTTAAGCACTTAGCATAGGTAAATAGATCAGATCGAGCAGATCAAGCACTAAGCATAGCCATATAGATTGGATCTAACATTATCACATGTAATAAGCACAAAGCATAAGTATATCTATCTAAATACATCAAAGAACTTAGCAAATAACATGTAAACACATCAAGACAAAGCACAAATCAGCATAAAATCGTGTTTATGTGGTTCACCGCCACCCTGGGGCTACGTCCACCAACTCTTCTTCTTTATTTTCTTCAGTCAATCGGTTACAAGCACAGAGCCTCAAAACCCTTACTCTACACAGGACAGAAGATCTGCATAGCTTTCTAGATCCTTCTTCCTTGCGTTACAGCACAAAGCCTTCCACAATATTCTATAAGGACCTGCACTTAGCTCTGCAAGTCTCTTACAGTCATGCACAAAGCACTTACAGACTCTACTTGCACTCAGCATACATTCACATCACATAGATGCACCCACTACTTCTATCTATCCTAAGCATCTATTTATATATACAAAATAGGCCTAAACATGGGTAAACCCATGGTCCGATATCCCAATCCCGTTACATATTCCCACATCCAAAAAAGGACCCAAAAAGGGGCCGAGATCCCATGATATCCGCTTCGTCTTCCGCTCCTCCTTCGACAGGCTGTCAAAGTCCCAAAATAGGTCAACATGACCAAGAATCTCCCAAAACTTGGTCAAGTGCCAACAAGCACAAAGGTAGATGTAAACATCATACCATTGGGTTCATATGATTTTCTAATTGGCATGTATCGGTTGGAAAAAACATCATGTTGTCCTAGACTATTACAATAAGAAAATCACATGTCTTGATGAGGAAGGGAAGCAAGGCAAGATTCAAGGCATTCCAAGAGTTGTATTTGTTAGAGATATTTCAGCTATGCAGTTGAATAAAAGATTTAGGAAGGGATGTTAGATGTTTGTAGCCCATATGGAGGAGGAAGCCAAAGACAAAGTGGCAAGCATTGAAGATCATCCTGTCTTGAGGGATTTTGAATTTGTTTTTAGAGAAATTCCAGGATTTCCATGAAAGAGGGACATTGATTTATCTATTGATTTGGTGCTAGGATTTTCCCCAGTGTCTAAGACACCTTACAGAATGGGCACACTAGAACTAAAAGAGTTGTAGATGTGGCTTGAATACATTTTGAAGAAGGGGTATATACACCCAAGTGTGTTTCCTTGGGGAGCCCCGGTTCCTTTTGTGAAGAAGGATGGAACCTTAATATTGTGTATTGATTTCATGCAACTTAATAAGGTTACCATAAAGAATAAGTATCATTTTCCAAAAATTTATTATTTTCTTAATCGGCTGAAAGGTGCAAGAAAATTTTTGAAGATTGACTTGAGATTAGGCTATCATCAAGTAAGGATAAAGGAATAATACATCAACGAGTCAGCATTCATAACAAGATATGGGCATTATGAATTCATGGTATTTCCATTTGGGCTATCAAATGCCCCAGCAGTCTTTATGTGTTTGATGAATGGAGTGTTCAGGGAGTACCTGGACAGGTTTGTAATTGTGTTCCTAGATGATATACTTGTCTATTCTATATCATAAGAGGAACATGAGAAGAATTTAAGAATGGTTTTTCAATTTTTAAGAGAGCATAGATTGTATGTTAAGCTAAGTAAGTGCATATTTTATCAAAAGAAGATTCACTACTTGGGGCATATAATTTAAATAGAAGGGATAGAAGTTGATCCTCAGAAGATAGAGGCCATTAGAGAATGGTCAGGGAAAAATAACGCCACATAGGTTAGATCAGTCATGGGTCTTCCTGGTTATTACTGAAGATTCATAAAAGGGTTCTCAAAGATTGCAAGTCCAATCTCTTCCTTGAAAAAGAAGGGAGTGAAATTTGAATGGACTTCCAAGTGTGAAGAGATTTTTCAACAGTTGAAGGGAATATTGACAAGTCTAACAATCTTGAATATTGCAAATCCAAATGAATATTTTGTTGCGTGCATCGATGCATGCAAGGAAGGAATCGGCGAATTTCTCATTCAAAGGGACCATGTGGTATGATATGAGTCCAGAAAATTAAAAGAGCATGAGAGGAATTATGCTACACGTGACTTGGAGTCAGCAGAAATTGTACATGCATTGAAAATGTGGAGGCATTACCTTATGGGTAATAAATTTGAACTTAGGACAGACCATTGTGTTCTGAAGCATTTGTTTGGACAACTAACACTAAATACTAGGAAAACTATATGGATGGAATTTCTGAGTGAATATGACTTAGAAATTACGCATATAAAGGGAAAGGAAAATCAATTAGTTGATGCACTCAACAAGAGAGCTCATGAAGTGCATATTGCAGCCATCATCGTGTACATGACATATCTGAAAGACAAAATTGTTGCAGCAGTGAATTTAGATCAACACTATGTGAAAATAAAAGAAGCATTACAGCAAGGTAATTTTCAACGGAAATTTAATTATTATGAGTTGAAAGAATAAGGAATTATCATGTACAAGGAAAAGTATATGTTCCCAATTTCAATGAGCTGAAAAATGAAGTTTTGAAGGACATTCATAATGTGCCATATTTCGAGCACCCAGGATATCATAAGACAATTCCAGAAGTAAGAAGCCAATATTTTTGGCTAGGAATGAAGAAATAAGTGGCTAATTACATAGCCAGATGTATAGAATGCCAAAAATTAAAGACAGAACATAGACACCCAATACATTTGCTACACCCAATTCCCATTATAGAATGGAAGTGGAAAGTTTTCACGGTTGATTATATTACCAAGCTTCCCATAACAGTGAAGTAGCATGATTCCATCATGGTGACGATGGACAAATTGACTAAAGCAACACATTTTATTCCATTAAATACTACACACAAGGCATCAAATATTGTAGATATATGTTGACGATAAAATCACAACGAGGATTTCACCTACAAAGTATTGCTAAAGCCTATTAATTATAAACTAATGATATATATAATACTAGTAGGTGGGAACCCCTTATGGATTGGAATATCAGGTTCTGATTTGATATTTATGATGTTGTTCGATAGTGCTTACAGGGATCTATATGATGGATAATATATGACCTAGGATCTAATTTCATGTCATAATGGCTTATGATATTCGTTGTTACCTTTTCTATTTACCCCTTTATTTATTACTTGTGACACTTGCAAAAGATACATGTCAGTAACAACAAATAAGAGAAATTGAAAAGAAATCAAGCAATATGAACAAAATCCAAAAGAAAGGAAATATACTACTATGCATTTGAACTTTAAAGTAAATGGTGTTAGTCCTAACTAACAATTTTAATGTCTATGTGTGTTACACATCAAAATTACTCACTTCAATAGTGTTTCAAGTGTCGTCATTACAAGTGTTTTAAGTGTCTTATCTTGTCCGCAAGTGTTGCATCTTGACCACAAGTGTTGCAAGTGTCACAAACATCATATTTCCATATTTCCTATGTCATGCCTCTAATGACATCATAAGGACACTTAAGACACCTCAAAGACTAGTTTTGAAGAAGAGAAATCAGTTGACAAGAAGTACAAACCTTTTTCCATTGGGAAAACCACTCAAATATGGATTTTGGAGAGGAGCGCTCCCCTACCCACTTTCAGGGAGTGATAGTGCTCCGTGGGCATATTTGGGGGAGTGTTTGAGTGCCCTGTGCACTCTTTTGGGGGAGAACTACCCTTTCTGAGCGATGTTTTGGTTTGTTGAGCCAAATCAGGGAAGAATCCCCTCAATTTCTAAAGGTGGTTGGATTCGAATAGAAGGTCAAGGCATGATCTTAGGGAAGATCCTCAACTGAAGGAGAAGAATCCTCAACATATCCCAAAGATATCTCAAGTGGTTGGGCCTCTCCAAGGTTATATAAGGAGGCCTTCGCATGGTGAAAGGTACATGAAAAAGATTGGAGGTATGAAACCTATGATCTCATAGGTAACATACAGAAAAGGAGGTGGAGACTAGAGATTGATACCAAACTTATGATCCTATAAGTGGTATTGACANAAAGATATGAAAGAAAATCAAATAGTGGATAAAGTGCTTATATGGTTGCACTGGATCTTTGACTTCACTTGATTAAAAACTTATGGATCAGTTAAAGTAGGTAGGTGTGTGAATAAGATCATCACTCTGAGCATCTTTTCAGTAGTGAGTTTTCATTTCGGTTTTTAGTTTGTAGCATTGTTTTTAGATTCCACTGTACAATTTGAAGAGTGGGTTTGGTGTCAGTTGGAGAAGGAAACAAGTCAGTTTTCAGGTTGGGAACATCCCAATGGATGAAGGCACCTAGTCAGTGGGTTCTTTGTTGTTTCACAGGGATGAAAACATCCCCATTGGAGCCTATATTAGTATCCTATAATTTGCTCAAGGGTCAAGGTATGAATCGAGTGTTTGACATATATTAGGATGTTGAAGAAAATGGTGTTTGAAAGGGTAATGAATTGGTCCTAGGGATGCTTATGATCATCTCAAGTGTCAAACTATCAATCAGTGACTTTAATCCATCAATCAAATCCAAACAATAGAATAAAATATCAAAAGGAACCTCGCTCCGCAAGTTCGTTGTGCAAGTTCACTACGCAACTTCTGGAAATGATTTTTTTGTAGTCACTTTCAAACTTTGTTTCTAACCAAATGAAAAGGAATATTTGAAAATCGAAAGAGGATTTTTTCAAGAACAAGCTCATTCACAAAAACATATCTATGTTTCTTCACAAGTGTCATGGTTTGGAATATTTGAATGGATCTGTACAGCCTATTTTTCATATTTAAACATTTAATGATTTCATGTTTTAGTCATTATCTTTGGGCGTGGATCTCGCGACGCTAGAGAGGAATTTTCAAAAACTGAAAGAGGTTTTTCTCAAGAATGGGTTCATATACAAAAACCTCTCTGTGTTTTGTAACATATATTATGATTTGAGAGATATGATGTTATATTTGACCCATATTTTCCATAAAATTGATTCTTATTTCTTTGGAGGCAGTTCTAAACGTGTTGTTATAATTATGTAATTAGATCCAAAATTGAAGGAGAGTTGTTGAATCTCGACTTCTCTAGATTAGGGATGGATTTTTTATTTATATTGAATCATTTTGAATGTACAAGGTGTGGGCAGAAGTATAGAGGACATTTGTCTTGAACGTTTTTGTAATTTTTCTGAAGTTAAATGAAATATTAGTGCAGAAGTACAGTGTTATTCATACCAGATATTCTTGTGGTGGTGATCTGAAGTTTTTTTTTCTCTCTCATGTATGTACCTCTTGTTTTATTTTCTCATTTCATCTTAAACCTTTAAATGCTTAAATTAGAAAGTTAATGGTCTAGAATCCATCTAATATTGATGCTTTAGATTCAAGCAATATAAGTATTGTTATCTCTTCTTAACTCAATCAGAATTCATCTCGGATGGTGCTCTGAATGTGGTTAATTGTTTTCTCTTTCTTCCATCCTACAACAAAAATATTTAAACTAAAATATTATCACCTATCTAGCCTTTGCTTCCTTGATAGTTCTACCACCAGTCATTGATAGTTCCATTTGCTTCAAATTTGACTCCATTGCCCAATATATTCTTCCTCTTTCTTGCCAACAATTTTATAAATATCTTCATCTAATAAAAGACCTAGCCATTGATCCTTAAGAGAAAACTTATCTTCTAGAGACCAAGTGACAAGAGAGATCCCTCTATGAACTGAAAGTGCTAGTTTCAGTTCTAAAGTGGTTTTATGGTTACCTTTGTTATTTGCTTCCTCAACCAAGAAATTTACATAGTGCTAACAGATACCAAGGATGGATCACTCACCCTTTGTCCATATGATCAATATTTCAAAATTTCAACTAATATTTAAAAGAAATTTTTGCATTTTTTCAAAAATTTCTAAACTAACATGTAATATGATGAAAGAAAATGACATAAAACAAGTATGCAATAATGCAATTAGAAAAAAATGAAAAATGAGACATGACATGCAACTAAACTATGCATATGCAAGGAAAATCAAATGACCTACCTACTTAACTAGTTCATGGGCCCTAAAGAGGTCAAGTTCCTTGGATGTAGGGTCGAAGAAGATACCCATCAACTGGTAATGGCATATTTCTCTTGTAACATCCGCACTATAATCCCCATTTTAATTAATGCTTATGTAGATATGATGTGTATCTACGGCCAAAGAGATCATGTGAATTGTATTTCAATGTTTCAATAATAAAATGTGATGCCAGTTGCTAAGGGGACATAGAAAAGATATGGGGGTTGAATTAATCCACAATAGGGGGGGTTGTCTAGGATAATGTCCAAGAGAGGTCCAAGGGGGAAATACCCATGTATATTAATTTAAACCATTTTCCTAAATATGTTATTTGTATATGAACCTTCCCATTTATTATTGAGTGTTCTCAAAGCCAATCATTGAATACATGTAAGAGGGTGGGTGTGAGTGGTCACATCCCAAATTTATTGGGAGCATGGGGGTTGAGTAAAATCAGTTTGGGGAAGAGTGTGAGTCAATAAAGGAAATCCAAAGAGAGGAAATTTGTATGGGTTGGGACAGCAGTTTTTAGTTAGTCAAGTTTATGCATGGGAAGCAAGGAGATAGCAAGAAACAGATCTTGAATATGGTGAAACCATGGAGGGAGAATCCTAAAAAAAATTGGAGTGTAATTGGAGCGAATTGGAGACAGAAAAATGAAGATTCGGGTTATCAGACCTAAAGACTGAACTCCTGTGTGAGTTGCACTAAAACAACAAGTGTTTGTTGTTGGTTGCTGATAGTTTTCCTAGAAGCAATTTCCCTTGAGTTCCTAGTTGAGAGATTCCTAGTTGCATGTGCTAGAGAGACCCTTATAAATGAATGGGACACTCGAGGGACTGATATCAGTGGAGGGGTACATTCCTTGAGTTGGACAGGTCAAGAGGAAGAGAGTTGGCGTAAAATAAAGATAGTTGTAGGAGAATATCAATTGGGTTGAGATTTTTATGAGATGTGAGTGGACTGTGAAAGATCACCCTCTTTTGTGGATTTCTAGCCTCGGCTTGGAGGTGAATGGATATTGATATTTGGAGCAGTTAGTATATATTTGGGTGGAACATCTGTCCCAAGCAACTAGTTTCACAATTATTGTTTAAAGATAAGTGTTTTATCTCATTGTCGAGTTATTTACATGTGTTATTGTTGTGTATGAACTCTGTGTAAATGTGAATGATTTATATCTTGTTGTAATGATATGCTTGGTTGCATTTCATGTTGATTATTAGCATGTTTTATATGCATCTATTTTATGGCTATGGGAAGCAGCTAAATGTGTTTTAATTTCATAGTTGTAATCTATAGGAAATTGGCTAACAGTAAAAGAAACAATTTAGTTAGCAGAAAGTTCGCTTTTATGTTTATTCTGCACCGTAATGTCCCTCGCTTGGGTTGGGGGATGTTACATTATGGTATCAAATCTTATGGTTCAAACATTGGGCTTGTATGGGCCAAGATGGTTGTGAATTCATGAAATTTTCCATTGCATGTTTTGTTTGTGACGGGTTTGGGTGAAAATGAAGATTTTAGAGAGAAATCCCCAATTTTGTGAGTGAAATCCAAATTTTAATGAATTCAGACAGTTTGACAAGGTTAATGGAGTAGAGAAGTGAAGTTGCATATCAAAATTCAAGTTTTAATAGCCACCTACAGAATTACAGGAAATTTGGTGGATCGACAACCGAGACATATTTTGAAATTAAAATCGACGACTGTGATTTGTCATGATAAATTTAAAATTCATAAGGATTCGACCATTTGAAATGTTGATGATATCAATGGCTAGGATTAAATTAGGGATTCTGAAAGTGATCTGATCGATGGTCTATATCAAGCAAAGAAATGTCAAAATTTTCATTAAGTGTTGGAAATTTCCAAGATAAATCGTCGACGGTCAATGGGTGGGTCGGCCGAAATGGATAATATTTTGGGTCATCCATAAGACATCTCTGACCTTCAATAGCCGACGATCGGGGGTCAATCAAATCCGACAAAGTATTTTCAGTTGTCGGAGAACATTGTTGATGGTCGATGGGTTGATGGTCGAGCGTCAACCAAATTTGGCAAAGTGTTTGAATCAAGCAAGAGAAGTCATCAATGACCAATGTTTTGATGGTTCAGCATCGGCCAAATTTGGTGAGGTTTCCAATTTGTCCAAGATAATTGGTCGAAGGTCGATGGGGAAAATAGGATGATGACGTGTCATGCCACGTTAGCATCCACATGTCATGCCAATTTAGCATCCATGTTAGAATCCATGTTTCATGCCATGTTAGAATCCATGTCACCCAATTTGACACTTCAGGATGATGTGTCATGACACGTCAACATCCACGTGTCATGCCACATTAGCAGTTGCCATGTCAACCAACAGAAGTGGTCGATGGTAAAATCGACCAATTTGGGAAATTGGATTCGACAACCATCATGGATAGTTGATCGTCGATGGGTGGGCATCGGTTGAAGATTTAGAGAATTTCATCCTCCAATGAAGGTCACTGACAACCGACGGTCGATGACTAGGTCAACCGGGTTGGAGTTGTGTGCAAGTCGGTCATCGAGGAGTTAGGTTGATGGTCGATGGTCGGATCAGTAGTTTAGGGAAGTATTATGCACACAAAAATAAAAAATTGATCGTCGATGGAAGATAGAGAGTATATCAATAGCCCATATTGCTTATGACCTAATATCAATGGTGTAGATTGCACATAGGTAAAATCGTTCCATAGTTTAAAAAAAAAAAATCTGGAGCCATTTTCTTATTTTGGCCATAACTAGAACAAATTACATCATATTAGAATGAAACCTATGTGTTTTTTCCACAGAGAGGAAGTATAAAAAGGCGCCAAAGAGGGCCCTTGTCCAATTCTGCTTGGATTTGGCAGAAATTGCAAAATAGTGGTTTTTAAAGATCTGGGTCCAGATCATTGACAAAAGTCCATATTAAGTCGAAACTCTTGGGGAGAGTCCAAAAAGAAAGCACAGAAATAACCCATGCAGGAGATAAATAAATGCTATGGGGATTGGAATGGGGACACTGAAATAGGCCAAAATCCACTATTTCAGGCCACTTTTGAGGGATTTTTGAGATTTTCAGAGAAGGAAAAATGACCCTAGATCACAAAATTGGGAAATTTTATATATTCAACTTTTTATATACTCATCAATAAAAACAACTTTGGTTTATTTGATTTTTTCTACAGGTGCACAGATTGGGAGATAGTCATTTATGCTAAAAATTCCAAGTCTGCAAAAATGAGTAAAAAAGGAAAAAGTTGCAGATTCCAAATTACTATAGTTTTTGACTGGAACATTAGATTAAAATTATGATAGTTTTTATAAATTCACTATTATTATTATTATCTATTTATTATACAAAATTTTCTCCAATTGGTGACACATTTTCTTCTATAGTTGACAAAATTTGGCATTTCAATAAAATTGCACTAGTAGAGAATGCACAAAAAGGGGTGAAAATGGATTTTTCAAGAAGCCATAACTTTCATCTCAGAGATTGGATTGGGGCATGAGTACAAAAATTGGAAATATATTTCAGAGAGGAATGCATCTAAGGAGTCATAGTGTGAATTGATGTAATGATTCCTTCATAAATTGATGAGGAAACAACATGTATTCTAATTAATGAAATGTTTTACAATACGCATGTTCTAACAACAATTATTGCATGCACATTTATTACAAAATTAGAGGTACAGTGAGAAACTTTAGTTCTTATATGAGGACTGTATTTACTGAATATTCCCAAGGATCTTACAACCATGAGGAAGAGATCGTAGGTCTGCATGTCAGCGTGGGGAATGTTGAGACAGAGTCAAATGGAAGAAGAGATAGGTAAGAGCATGTCACTATGAGAAGCTTGCACAGAGAAGTGTAGAGCTATAGAGATGATAATGAAAGGATTATGAAGGCTTAGGAAGAGATAATTTATATCTTGAACATGTTGCATAAGGAATTTAACAAATATTTTGGCACCAAGCAAATAGCTAGTGCTAGACAAGTATCAGCATCTATATCCCATAGCAAAAGGCATGATCATGGAAATGATAGGAAGTTAAGAATAATGAGCGAGCACCATCATTATCCAAGGCATTCCAATAGAATAATGTGTGCAAGATCAATTACAGGAAGCATCCCAAGTGTGTCTCATGCTCGGAGGCAAAGAAGAAGTCCTAAGGTAGACATATTGTAGGGTGAACTCAGGAAAATCAAGCCACCTACCTTCAATGGTGAACACATGAAAGGAGAAGACGGAAAGGCCTAGTTGTTGGAAATGAAGAAATATTTCCAGGTGCATGATTACCCATCCTGGGTAGAAGCTATAATTTCCACCTACCACTTGCAAGGAAAGGAATCCATGTGGTGGGATCAACTTAAGAAAGCCAAGAACATCGATGAGAAAAGGATCGCATGGAGGTAGATCAAAGGATATTTCCAAGAGAAATATTTTTCTGAGAATTACTATGAGAGAAATATGAAAGAGTTATTTGAACTCAAGTTGGGAATGTTATGGAATAATTCCCCTGCAGACAGGTGAATCTTCCCTTGGAGTATAGACCCCCAATACCAAGACAGAAAAACACAAGTGGACACTAACATCCCTTTGAATTTAGTTTAACTAATCAGAAAGAGAGAGAAGGAGAAAAGTGTGATGCACCTTGTTTCAAAGTTTTTCCTCGCTGCTTCCAATCTAAGTTCGATCTCCAAAATCTTTATCACAACTTGACACCTGCAATGTAATGGACAGAAAAGTGAAACAAAGATCTCCTACTCTACAATATTAGATTAAACAATTCGATCTACAAAGATCAAAAGAACAATAGACAAGCACATGCAATAATACACAATCTTGAAGATAATAGGCCAAGTATATTGATGATAACTTTAAATATGTACTTACAATCATGGATGGTGTTCCAGTAGCTTCTCCAAGTCCTCATCATCCAGCCCTTTCATGATGCTCCCAAGATCATAAGTTTGATATCCAAAAGCTTCATTTATTCACCTTAGAATGGCCTCCTTTTATAGGCTTGGGAGGCTCAACCACCATGAGTAGATTTGGGGATTAATTGACTATATGACTCCTTTATGTTAGGATATGATCCTAGGATAGTGCCATAGGATAGTATTCGATCCAAACAAACCTCATCTCCAAGAGATGGCCTTCAGAAAGAGGCGGGATTCTCCAAATTTTCCTCTAACCAAAATCAACGCTCCCCTCTAGTTAGAGACAGAGCATTGATCCTAGATCAGCGCTCCCTAAATAAGGTAAATGGGGTGTTTATATATGGGGTAGCGCTCCCTAATAATGTCCAAGGTGGCGCTACCCTTCAAAAATGCCCAAATAAAGGTCAATTTTTCAAGTAAAAAGTGTGTTTCGGGCCTTGAACTGATGGCTTTCTTCCTCCAATATGACTTAGGGATCATGGAAAATATTTTTTGATGGTTTCAAGGGGTTAAAACACATATAAACACATAGAAAAGTACATGTGGCACTTAGTAAGGTGCATACGGCACTTGACGACACTTGCAACACTTACCAAGGTGCATACGACACTTGCAACACTTACCAAGGTGCATACGACACTTGCGAAACTTAGGGTGATATACTTAAGTGTGGCATTTTGATGTGTAACAGGGAACCGTGACAATGGAGGAATATGAGAAGCGGTTATTTGAATTGTTGAAGTATGTTAACTTCATCAAGGATGAGAAATTCAAAACACAAAGGTTTATAAGTGAGTTACCCTCTTTCTATAGTGACAAGATACAATATGATAATCCTAAGACTTTGGAGAAAATCATAAGGAGATAAAGACACCTTTATGATAAAATAAAAGGAAGGTCAATTTTCCAAAAAGCTTGGAATGACTAGATGAAAGGGAAAAGGGATCAAAGGTGGAAAGGTTTTAAGCCACCTTTTTTCATAAATAACTCCCAAGCAAATCAGCAAGTCTGGGTAGCCCAAAATGAGCAAAAGAATGCAGATTCATTTGGGAAAAGTCCAAGGCAATAGCTTGTTCAATGTTAGGTATGTCAGGGAAATCACATATATAGGGACTACTCTCACAAAGGAGAAAGAATTAGGAATATCTACAACATTCAAGAGGCTGAAACAGTGAAAGACATGGGAGGAAGCATGCCAAGGATTTATGCAGCCTTGGACAATAAGAAAGTAAAGTATCAATCCCTCATAATCGAAGTGGAAGATAAGATTGACAACCATCCCATAGAAATTTTAGTCAATTCTGGAGCTATCCATAGTTACATAAATTCTAACATTGTTGAAATATTTCACTTGCAAAGAAGTAAGCATAAGAAATCTTGGTTAGTTTAGTTATCCAGGGAGATAAGAGGAAAATCAATGAGTTCGTTTTTTCTGATAGACATGAATGGACTTAGCACTATTGGCATAGGGGTAGACCCAGGGTTCAATGCTACAATAGCGCACCAACAAAGCCCTAACTACCGACGCTTTCGGCAACACCTGCGAAGCAGATGAAGTCTCACCCGAGGTAGAGGCAAGGGTGGTTGCAAGACTCAAGTGTCTTCAACCTTAGCTGGGACACATATTTGTGATTATAATACTTAATAAAGCACTTAGCACCGTTAGATCCTCAATATGAAATCAATATCCACTTCGATGATAAAACAGAGCTTCGCAGCATTCACATTAATCTAATGTATTTAAGCACTTAGCATAGGTAAATAGATCAGATCGAGTAGATCAAGCACTAAGCCTAGCCATATAGATCAGATCTCACATTCTCACATGTAATAAGCACAAATCATAAGTAGATCTATCTAAATACATCAAAGAACTTAGCAAATAACATGTAAACACATCAAGAGAAAGCACAAAGCAGCATAACACGGTGTTTACATGGTTCACCCCCACCCTGGGGATATGTCCACAAACTCTTCTTCTTTATTGTCTTCAGTCAATAGGTTACAATCATAGAGCCTCAAAACCCTTACTCTGCATAAGACAGAACATCTTCACAGCTCGCTAGATCCTTCTTCCTTGTGTTACAGCATAAACCCTTCCACAATCTGCTACAAGGACCTGCACTTAGCTATGCAAGTCTCTTACAGTCATGCACAAAGCACTTACAGACTCTACTTGCACTTAGCATACATTCACATCACATAGATGCACCCACTTCTTCTATCTATCCTAAGCATCTATTTATATATACAAAATAGTCCTAAACATGGATAAACCCATGGGTTGATATCCCATTCGCATTACATATTCCCACATCCCAAAAAGGATCCAAAAAGGGGCCGAGATTCTGTGATCTATGCTTCGTCTTCCCCTCCTCCTTCGACAGGCTATCAAAGTCCCAAAATAGGTCAACATGACCAAGAATCTCCCAAAACTTGGTCAAGGGCCAACAGGCCCCCAACACTCACCTATGACTCATCTCGAGTCACTCTGTTCTGATCAGTTTTGTTTTGAACGCCTCGAGTTTGGCTCGAGTTGTTTTGTCTTGTTTCTTTGCTATGGCCTCTTGCTCGACGAACTCTTGGATCACTACGTCATTCACTGGCCCTTCTAGGCATTGTTCTGCTATGGTGACAACCTATTCTAGCTCTTCTCCTTGGCTTTAAACCTCTGTAAACAAATGATAGGCCTTATCTTGCACAGGTTGGAGTCATTGAGTTATTTCCATAACTTTTCTATGGATCGTATGGATCTATTGTTGGGTGGTGCGTTGATATTGAGATCTCTTCATTCTATCTACAGCTGACAGGGCCTTCAGCTGTGCCTGTAGTGTTTCTGCATGCTGCTTCGCTTCTTGGAGCTGCGACTCCAGTGCCTGTAGCTCTGGGTTCTCAGTGATCTTCTCATGCATTTGGGCACTGTGGTTACTCAACTGCTTTCACTCCCCAACAAGAGCCTTCAGTCTCTCAATTGTGCTCCTAGCAGTTGCTTCCCTTTGGTATCTTACATCTTACGGGGTCTCAGGTACTGCGCGTAGCTCCAAATCTGTTATGTGTTGTTGTAGTTGTTGAATCACTTCTTCAAGTTGTGCCACCTGCTGTGGGACTTTCTCTTCGACCTTTACTTTTATAACTATCATAGAGAGAAGTTATTTATTGACCCTTTCCTTTACTTCGAGTTGCTCCATGAGAAACTATTCCTTGCTTTGATGCAGTTGTGCTCTTTCTTCATCCCACTTCTCTTTGAGAAAAAGATTTTCCCATTCTGCAGTACTGTGTTGTTCTAAAAGGTCTCCCTGTACTTGTGCTAAAGCCTGGTTGGCTTGCGTTGTTTCCTCCTATGCTCATCGAAGGTGATCTTCGACTGTATCAACAATTCAGTGGAGTTGAGCTGACTCATCTCCCAATTCTAGTGTTTTCGATGGCAGAGGTGCAGTGGAAACTGCGCGGCTGGACTATAGTGCATGTTGCACCCCTTGAAGTTTAGCCTTAATTTGATTGTATATCTCCTTCTACTAAGCCTCTTGATTCTCTGCTATCTCCAGCGAAGCATCATTCAGTGTTGATACAATGAAATCAAAGTCATTGAAGTCATCTGAGGTGAGGGTAGTCTGCATTTTAGTCATAGAGGCTTTCGATTTCTTCCGAGAAGAAGGCTTCGAGGGGGAAACCTTCCTTTTCTTCAAGAGATCCTCCTCGTCTCTAGGTGGTGTAACCTCACCTTTCTTCTGTTCAACTTCTGCACCATCTATGTATCTGCCATCTCCTCCTTTCTCAAGTGAGATGGAAGCAATCTTCGTTGAGGTACTACTTACATCTTGGGCTTCTTCATTTTTCTTTGTCTTGTTGGGTCTAGGTGTATCATGTGCTGGTTTTGGATTGTCAATGTCGGACATATTCGTAGGGTCTACTAGAATGAGGAGTTCCACCGAACAGTCTTTAGTAATCTCTTCTAAGTCCTCCTCTGTCATCCTGTAGTAATACTGAAGTTGTTGCTTGTGCTCATCAGCATGCCCTATAATATAAATGAAATGGCAGTCCATGTTGAATTTCATTAAAGGTCGAAACTTGTGGAGAGTATTCAACGTGATGCAAGGCTCGGACTGGATGGTTGTCTTCAGTTGGTTGTAATATGTATGTAACATGGCATTTGACCACCATTGCTTGTTCATGTCACTGGAATACCACAGTGTACTAAACTTCGCAGCCAGAGGTTCAAAGGGCTCTATGTCTGGGAAGATCGCACCTTCCGGCATCTCCCATGCGATGAAAGCGATCAGGATTAGAAGCCAGCTAAAGTGAAACTCATATCCTTGATCTTGCACTTCCCTGCAATCCAGTTCCAACTGGTTCACGAGGTACTTCTCCCAATTCATTTGTAGGCCCTCCGCGCACTTTCCTGCGAGGTCAACTACAAAACCAATCACTTGGGTGGATCGGTTCTTGTGAACTAACTTTCCTGCAATCAATTGACAGGCAAGGCGCACTACGCTACTCTATATAGAATCTACCTTGTAGCCTCGTTTTCCCTTCTCAACATCTCTGTAAGTTTCCTTGATCCTTTTTGCAAGAGCGCGGTCCATGGCTTTTCCATGGTATAAATCTTGTGCGTCGGGTCCTTGCATACTCAGCCCTGTGATCCCATTGATCAATGCCGGATCCACTGTTATACGGGGGTTTAACCACAAGTATCCGCCATGGTAACAGGACAGCAGCATCTTGACGCATGCATTCACTTCTTGGTGCCTTTCAAAGTGAGGAATCTTCATGACATTGAGCAGTGTGGAATGTGTGAGGTTCATAGTCCATGACTGGGGAACTATCTTTTAAATCTTTCCCTTTGTTCTGGTCAGGTACTTATGTGGGGCGAGCATGTTGTAGACCTTCCTGTCACCGAGGTTGAAGTCACTAAACTTCAACACTGCAATATTTTCTTGGTCTGCATGAACTGCACATATCCCTTTCAGGAGGTACGCAATGACCAAAGCATACTAAAATTCTTTGGGCACACTGTCTCGATTGATTGCATCACTCAGAGGTGGTAGATAGGTGAGTAAAATGCTCGGAATCAACTTAGCATTCATGAGATCGCCTTTGTGCTTGGTTCTCTTTTCATCGGTTGGTCGGGATGGTCTGGCTCAAGCAGCTGATTGAGAGGTTGGCAGTCCTCTCGTGGATGATGCTTGTACACATGTGGATAATCCTCTCTCCAACATGACTCTTTCAGTCATTAGGTCGATCAAAACTTCTTCAGCAACTTTCTCTGCAGCGCTCAATTCTTCCAACATACGCACTCGGGGTGAAAAATCACGAGTTCAGGGAAAAACCTAGACACAGTACTAAGATAGAGAGCAAGAGTGCAGTGATCACTGTATAAACTTGGCTTAGTCTGCAGGCTCAAATTCTCAATTGGAAAAAGTGTTCTCGGTGCGTGGAGCGGTGGGATAAATAGGGAACTTGACAATGGGTCGTTTACGCCTCCATTATCTCTTGTTTGGTCCATTATGGTGTGGTCCAACAGTCTGATGATGAACCATAATTGCCTTTTTTCCCATTCAAAGCGTCGATCAAACGGTTATAATGTCCCCAACAGCTATATTGCTTCGTCATGGCGAAGTGCCATGTGTTGTTGTTCTGATATCCCATCGAAGATCCAATTTTGCAATTTTTTTGTCTGTGAAGTTCCCTCTAGAACCTTCTGCAACTTTTCGATCTTAGCTCTCTTCTTACTAAGCTTTCTAGCCTTCTTTCCAGTGAACTTCATCTCGGTATTCCTTTTTCCATTATGATTCTTATCTTCTTTGGTCATAGTCATTTCGCGATGTTGAGATTATTCCCTAGGGTTCCTGGATAACACTTCGTCTTTGTCTAGGATAAGTACTTCGGTCTTCTGTGGGTCTTCTAGTGTTCTTGTAGCTTCGACATCTGGGTTTCTATTGTTAAATATCTTCGATCTATTCTCTTGTTCTGCAATCAAGTGTGCGATCCTTCTGGTCATGAAATATTTTAACTCTTGTTTCTTCTGCTTCAAAAATTCTTCTTTTTCCTTTCGTCTGGCTTGATCTCTATCAATCCAAGGTTTTCCTAGTAWCATGGTAAATGGAGCATTGTCTTCAACAAATTTAATAATMTCAAATCTTCTTCTGTCGAAGTTCCATTAGCRTTCATAGGTATGTGAGTGAGCTTTCCACATAGGTTTATCAGCTTTCCTCTTAATAGTCTTATTCCTCCTAATGAAGGGATCATAGCAGGCTTCCCTGTGGCTTCCCAAGTTCTTTMTGTCATGATATTCACCTATGMTTCTTCATMCAGAATACATTCAATGTTGAAGTCTCATATTATTACTTCAATGCATTCTTTTTCCTTGAAGATCTCTGATAGTTTGACATGTCAATGGTCATTCAGGGTTTTGTTTATTTGCAGCAATACTTTCTCTGATTCTTTCTGGGGTTCTGCCATTTCTGGATCTACCTTAGGGTTTCCTCTATTCAGATTCATTTCTTCCATCTTAGCAATCATTCTAGGGAAATCCAACACTTCATGGTCCATAGCTTTACAACAAAGACAGCTAGGTCTTTTTCCAGGGCATTCCTTAGCAATATGTTTCAGTCTTCTTCAACTATAACAGAGGGTTAATCCTCTCTTTCTTTTAAATGATCCCAAGCCTTTCCAATACTGTGCACTAGGATCATGGTAGCTATCCTACAAAAATTTCTTTCTAAGATCCTGCATCCATTTGTTAGTCCAAACATTCTTTCTATGCATAGGTATAACATATCTTTCACTATTCTTATCAGATCTACTCATATCAAGCCTTCTTTCATCTATTAATACCCTAGTTTTCAAGCTAGGACAGAACCTATCAAACATACCTAGATCCATACTTTAGAAACAAAAATTTCCAATTATCTTACTTCTACAGATCACAAAGCTTCTAGATCTAAAAATTTTCACTATTCTTACCTTTATCAGAGCACAAAGCTTGAAAATATTACCTCTTTTAATCAGAAATTCTCACTTTTACCTTTCTTAGAGAACAAAAGCTTTCAGATCTCGCTTCTCTCCTTTAGATCTGACTTATTTTCTTTAGATCAGGCTTCTTTCTTTAGCACAGAGCTTTATAAATCAAGTAGAATACTGCGCACTAGGGCACATATCTACGCACATAAATTTCACAATCTCAGGTCAAATCTTCACACAGAGCTTCTTCTTTCTTAGCTCCCAACAATCACAGTATCAGGTACTGGCAATGGAACCATTTGTTGGCATAGGGGTAGACCCAGGGTTCAACGCTACAATAGCGCACCAACAAAGCCATAACTACCTTCCCTTTTGGAAACACCTATGAAGTAGATGAAGTCTCACCCGAGGTAGAGGCAGGGGTGGTTGCAAGACTCAGGTGTTTGCAACCTTAACTGGGACATAGATCCATGATTATACTACTTAATAAAGCACTTAGAATCGTCAGTTCCTCAATATGCAATAAATATCCACTTCACTGCTAAAACAGAGCTTCGCAACATTCACACTAATCTAATGTATTTAAGCACTTAGCATAGTTAAATAGATCAGATCGAGCAGATCAAGCACTAAGCATAGCCATATAGATCGGATCTAACAATATCACATGTAATAAGCACAAAGCATAAGTATATCTATCTAAATACATCAAAGAACTTAGCAAATAGCATGTAAACACATCAAGACAAAGCACAAATCAGCATAAAATCGTGTTTATGTGGTTCACCGCCACCCTGGGGCTACGTCCACCAACTCTTCTTCTTTATTTTCTTCAGTCAATCGGTTACAAGCACAGAGCCTCAAAACCCTTACTCTACACAGGACAGAAGATCTGCATAGCTTTCTAGATCCTTCTTCCTTGCGTTACAGCACAAAGCCTTCCACAATATTCTATAAGGACCTGCACTTAGCTCTGCAAGTCTCTTACAGTCATGCACAAAGCACTTACAGACTCTACTTGCACTCAGCATACATTCACATCACATAGATGCACCCACTACTTCTATCTATCCTAAGCATCTATTTATATATACAAAATAGGCCTAAACATGGGTAAACCCATGGTCCGATATCCCAATCCCGTTACATATTCCCACATCCAAAAAAGGACCCAAAAAGGGGCCGAGATCCCATGATATCCGCTTCGTCTTCCGCTCCTCCTTCGACAGGCTGTCAAAGTCCCAAAATAGGTCAACATGACCAAGAATCTCCCAAAACTTGGTCAAGTGCCAACAAGCACAAAGGTAGATGTAAACATCATACCATTGGGTTCATATGATTTTCTAATTGGCATGTATCGGTTGGAAAAAACATCATGTTGTCCTAGACTATTACAATAAGAAAATCACATGTCTTGATGAGGAAGGGAAGCAAGGCAAGATTCAAGGCATTCCAAGAGTTGTATTTGTTAGAGATATTTCAGCTATGCAGTTGAATAAAAGATTTAGGAAGGGATGTTAGATGTTTGTAGCCCATATGGAGGAGGAAGCCAAAGACAAAGTGGCAAGCATTGAAGATCATCCTGTCTTGAGGGATTTTGAATTTGTTTTTAGAGAAATTCCAGGATTTCCATGAAAGAGGGACATTGATTTATCTATTGATTTGGTGCTAGGATTTTCCCCAGTGTCTAAGACACCTTACAGAATGGGCACACTAGAACTAAAAGAGTTGTAGATGTGGCTTGAATACATTTTGAAGAAGGGGTATATACACCCAAGTGTGTTTCCTTGGGGAGCCCCGGTTCCTTTTGTGAAGAAGGATGGAACCTTAATATTGTGTATTGATTTCATGCAACTTAATAAGGTTACCATAAAGAATAAGTATCATTTTCCAAAAATTTATTATTTTCTTAATCGGCTGAAAGGTGCAAGAAAATTTTTGAAGATTGACTTGAGATTAGGCTATCATCAAGTAAGGATAAAGGAATAATACATCAACGAGTCAGCATTCATAACAAGATATGGGCATTATGAATTCATGGTATTTCCATTTGGGCTATCAAATGCCCCAGCAGTCTTTATGTGTTTGATGAATGGAGTGTTCAGGGAGTACCTGGACAGGTTTGTAATTGTGTTCCTAGATGATATACTTGTCTATTCTATATCATAAGAGGAACATGAGAAGAATTTAAGAATGGTTTTTCAATTTTTAAGAGAGCATAGATTGTATGTTAAGCTAAGTAAGTGCATATTTTATCAAAAGAAGATTCACTACTTGGGGCATATAATTTAAATAGAAGGGATAGAAGTTGATCCTCAGAAGATAGAGGCCATTAGAGAATGGTCAGGGAAAAATAACGCCACATAGGTTAGATCAGTCATGGGTCTTCCTGGTTATTACTGAAGATTCATAAAAGGGTTCTCAAAGATTGCAAGTCCAATCTCTTCCTTGAAAAAGAAGGGAGTGAAATTTGAATGGACTTCCAAGTGTGAAGAGATTTTTCAACAGTTGAAGGGAATATTGACAAGTCTAACAATCTTGAATATTGCAAATCCAAATGAATATTTTGTTGCGTGCATCGATGCATGCAAGGAAGGAATCGGCGAATTTCTCATTCAAAGGGACCATGTGGTATGATATGAGTCCAGAAAATTAAAAGAGCATGAGAGGAATTATGCTACACGTGACTTGGAGTCAGCAGAAATTGTACATGCATTGAAAATGTGGAGGCATTACCTTATGGGTAATAAATTTGAACTTAGGACAGACCATTGTGTTCTGAAGCATTTGTTTGGACAACTAACACTAAATACTAGGAAAACTATATGGATGGAATTTCTGAGTGAATATGACTTAGAAATTACGCATATAAAGGGAAAGGAAAATCAATTAGTTGATGCACTCAACAAGAGAGCTCATGAAGTGCATATTGCAGCCATCATCGTGTACATGACATATCTGAAAGACAAAATTGTTGCAGCAGTGAATTTAGATCAACACTATGTGAAAATAAAAGAAGCATTACAGCAAGGTAATTTTCAACGGAAATTTAATTATTATGAGTTGAAAGAATAAGGAATTATCATGTACAAGGAAAAGTATATGTTCCCAATTTCAATGAGCTGAAAAATGAAGTTTTGAAGGACATTCATAATGTGCCATATTTCGAGCACCCAGGATATCATAAGACAATTCCAGAAGTAAGAAGCCAATATTTTTGGCTAGGAATGAAGAAATAAGTGGCTAATTACATAGCCAGATGTATAGAATGCCAAAAATTAAAGACAGAACATAGACACCCAATACATTTGCTACACCCAATTCCCATTATAGAATGGAAGTGGAAAGTTTTCACGGTTGATTATATTACCAAGCTTCCCATAACAGTGAAGTAGCATGATTCCATCATGGTGACGATGGACAAATTGACTAAAGCAACACATTTTATTCCATTAAATACTACACACAAGGCATCAAATATTGTAGATATATGTTGACGATAAAATCACAACGAGGATTTCACCTACAAAGTATTGCTAAAGCCTATTAATTATAAACTAATGATATATATAATACTAGTAGGTGGGAACCCCTTATGGATTGGAATATCAGGTTCTGATTTGATATTTATGATGTTGTTCGATAGTGCTTACAGGGATCTATATGATGGATAATATATGACCTAGGATCTAATTTCATGTCATAATGGCTTATGATATTCGTTGTTACCTTTTCTATTTACCCCTTTATTTATTACTTGTGACACTTGCAAAAGATACATGTCAGTAACAACAAATAAGAGAAATTGAAAAGAAATCAAGCAATATGAACAAAATCCAAAAGAAAGGAAATATACTACTATGCATTTGAACTTTAAAGTAAATGGTGTTAGTCCTAACTAACAATTTTAATGTCTATGTGTGTTACACATCAAAATTACTCACTTCAATAGTGTTTCAAGTGTCGTCATTACAAGTGTTTTAAGTGTCTTATCTTGTCCGCAAGTGTTGCATCTTGACCACAAGTGTTGCAAGTGTCACAAACATCATATTTCCATATTTCCTATGTCATGCCTCTAATGACATCATAAGGACACTTAAGACACCTCAAAGACTAGTTTTGAAGAAGAGAAATCAGTTGACAAGAAGTACAAACCTTTTTCCATTGGGAAAACCACTCAAATATGGATTTTGGAGAGGAGCGCTCCCCTACCCACTTTCAGGGAGTGATAGTGCTCCGTGGGCATATTTGGGGGAGTGTTTGAGTGCCCTGTGCACTCTTTTGGGGGAGAACTACCCTTTCTGAGCGATGTTTTGGTTTGTTGAGCCAAATCAGGGAAGAATCCCCTCAATTTCTAAAGGTGGTTGGATTCGAATAGAAGGTCAAGGCATGATCTTAGGGAAGATCCTCAACTGAAGGAGAAGAATCCTCAACATATCCCAAAGATATCTCAAGTGGTTGGGCCTCTCCAAGGTTATATAAGGAGGCCTTCGCATGGTGAAAGGTACATGAAAAAGATTGGAGGTATGAAACCTATGATCTCATAGGTAACATACAGAAAAGGAGGTGGAGACTAGAGATTGATACCAAACTTATGATCCTATAAGTGGTATTGACARAAAAKATTGGAGATAGGGAACTTATRATMTCATGAGTGAGATTTCATMAAAGCAATCAGTGTAGAATGATTGAGAAAAKGGATTGGACAAGGAGAACTGGAAGAAGTTGTTGCACCTTCATCAAAGGATTGTAAGTACTTTTACTTGTTCTTATCAATACATAAATGCTTGGCATGTTTCTTTCAAACTTATGCKTGTTCCACATGAGTTTGTTTGTAGTAGATGGATCTATATTTGAGCTAATCTCAGTGGAGTAGGAAKTCCATTGTATCTTTGTTTGTTCTACAGGACCTATGAGGGAGCTCGGGATCGAAGCTCAACCTGGACTTTGCAAGGACAAACGTCGTTAATAAGGTACATATATTTCTTCTTCTCCTTCATATATTAGCTTGATTAGATCTAAAAGGATGTCAATTTCCATGTTAATCACTTTCCTATCTTGGCCTTAGGAGTCTAGAGACCAAGAGGGAATCTGCTTGTCCACAGGAGGATTCACCTGTAACAGAAATTGGTGAATCCACTGGGGAGGAGCTCTAATTTTTGTTTCCATTCCCAGATATTGTTTTGGCCCTTTGCCCACTCATTTTACCTTCTCCATATTGTCTCTTTGATTCTTATATTTGTTTGATTTCCTCCTTATTTCATCATGATCACCCTGATTTACTAAAATTGCTTGATTTTTTTAGTTTCTGGGCATTTTTCTGAACTTTTGAAGTAGAGTGCTCCCCTTCCCTTGCTATTAGAGTGTTAACACTCCCTAGTGGTATTACACGGAGCATTGGAACACTCTGGTGCCCCTTACACCAAAGTGATACCCCCTTTTCAGTGAAAAATCCTCTAGGTTTTCAATTTCGGGGTTCAGTTTTTGTTTTTTTCACTTGCTCAGAGTCTCATACTCTCAGTTCATCTTGGTATTGGCCTTCAACACCTTGTTTTCTAAGAATTGATCCTCTTTGGTTTGGAAATTTAACATTTTCTTTCCTTGCCTTGAAGTCACTCTTTGTCTTTGTTGACCTAGAGTTAACTTGTTGTTTTCTTCTCATTTATCTGACTGAGTGAAATATTTTAAGGAAATCCAAAGGTCTGTGAACTTTTCATTTGATCTTTGAGGTCAGTATTCCATCATTTCTCTTTTGTTTGAGGTTTTTAGTTCTTGTTTGAAAATTTGGTTATCTTTGTCTTTCTTGTTTATTCACGACGAGAGTGTGTTTTTGCTTGTGTGAGCTTTGCTTCTGATTGTTTAATCCTAAAGTCTGATTGACATTAGAAGTTTTACATCTGATTATCATTCACATACAAGCAAAAGGACATATTTTAGTAATTGGTTTGGATATTATAAGGCATTTCTGAAATTTTTTAGCATACATTGGATTTGATTGAGAAACAATTGTATGAGGATGTTGCATCTTAGTGTTTGATAATGAAAAGAACTTTCTCTCTTTCCTTTAAATAGGCATTCATCAAAAGACAAGACTGTTTATCAGTTAGTTGTGCATTTTTGGGGAATTGAGTCATAATAACATCAGTTTCATTGTCATACACCCTTTGAGTAAAGAACAGCTGCAAAATGAACGCTAATTAAAAATTATCTAGAACATTTTGTTTTTAGGATCTTCCACCAACATTAGACTAGGATTAAGACTTTGGATTAGGCTGTGAGTACAACTATCCAAATTTTTTCAAAACAAACATTAGCATCTTGCGATAGGGAGAGAAAATCCAATTGTCGTATAGGCTTTCTGGGATCCCCCTCTCACATAGGGGTTATGCACGAGGTTGCATTCGGGAGAATTATGGAGATTATCCCTCCATGGTTCAACTATTTGTAGTGGTTGGATCGTATATTGGGGGTCACTTGAAGGTATACCCACGATTATGTGTGGGAGCCTCTTGAGTTGATTTCGGACTTGTTATCTTTCCCATACATTCAGATCGGACTGTCGAGTGTACCCGCACAGGGGCTAACTGCGAGTTGGTGTCCTTAATTTCCATAATATTTAGGTACTTACATGAGGTGACGGTGAAGGGAAGTCTCACTGTACCTGGAACATACATTGGTCAAAATCACTCAGGCTTCTTGGAGGGTAAATCCACAATTATTGCATGGAAGCTTGCACCAAGGTGAAAGTTCGTTAAGTAGATCGTCATTGTAACTATTCTACCATATCCTAGCCCCTTCTTGACTTGATCACGCAACGTTGGATTTCATCACCAACTAGTACGATCATCGAGAGAAGTTTTGTTTGCTTGGTTTTCATTCCTAGATTTTATTAGCATATGTTGTTTATTTTTGTTAGTTAACCCTAGATTTTCAGCATGTATTTTTATTCTCCAAAATTGAGCCTGTAGATGATAAAGGTCTTCATTGATCACGTAGGATGCAAGGGTTGCCTCCAGAAGGATACCAACCCTTACCTCCTAACCCTCCAGAAGACAACTATCGTGGAGAGGTAGAAAATCAATCTTACGTTGGGAGTGTTGTTACTCCTATGTTAGACAATCAAGAAGGCGTTTTGGTTACGATTGAGTATCCCACTCCTCGCACTACATTTATGTTGGTAACCCCTCTAGAACCACTTTTTCTTCATTTAGACTCCCTTGGGAATGTTATAGACGAAGAGGTCCCACAGTTACCTGAGAGAGAATTTATTGAAACATATATGATATCCACAGAACCAACCTTTGGTGATGAGAATAGGACTCTTGTTCGTCCTACCACTGCAGTAGATAAAAATCCCACACCTTCTTGTTTTGTATGGAGGACTTCATCAGGACGCGATCTTTATGAGCATTTTGAATCCATTCAACCACCCTTTAATCCTCATGACCCTCCTGGTGAAACGGGACCATTCGGTCAAACTATGAATCACCCCATCTATCAAGTCATTAACCCTAATGTTACGTCATCACAAGTCCATCCTAATGCTGGAATCATCACCTCTACTCATTCCCAAGGCACTTCGATCCCTACCCCCACTTTTACAAACTTTCACTCTACAACTCCACATGTTCTGCACGATCTTACTGGGACATCTTTGCACCAGAGAATGCAGACCCTTTCCATCCAAATACAACCGACTGGAGGGAAACCACCATCTAGTGGACCTATTCCTCCTGGAAGACCACCATTATATGGTGGGCCTACCCCTCCCGGGGGACAGCCCCCTTTTCATGTTCCTCCTGGAGGGAAACCTCCCTTTGCCAGTCATACCCCATTCATTAATCCATCGCTGGTAGGGGGGAAACCTTCATTTACTGGAAACCCTTCACAATCTCGGGGAGTATCTTTGGGAGGTACATTTACCCAACCCCATGTTGGGGGGCACTCATATCATAACCCACAAGGAGGAGTATTAAATCTTGTTCCTTCTGGACCATCTTATGGACAACCTTATCCAGGCGTCCCAAACACCACCTAGAGTCCTCAAGGACAACAACCTTATCCTCCCCAAGGGTCTAATGTTTATCATCCCCCTAATGTGTATCCACCTCCAGGATCTACTTCTTACCCTCCTCAAGGGAAACATCTTTATCCTCCTTATGGGCAAGCAAATCACTCGGCTTGTAATGCTCAGAAACCATCGGGTTATGCAAATGTTTCTCATCCATCATCGAATCTTGCTTATCCTGGTCAGCAGCAACTGCATGTAGGAGGACCTACTAGTTACAATTATCCACCTAACCCAGTTTATGGTCCTACTGGTGTTCCTATGCCACACTAGTATCATCCGTAAATTAACCAATAGTTACCTTTCCTTACAACTCTAGATCTCCCATACTTTTCTCGGTTAACCAATGATCCTATTTTTCATTCACCGATTTGGCCAGTTATTCCAGCTAAACTTCCTTCTAATATTCTGAAATTTGACAAAAAATCTAGAGAAGATCCAAATAACCATGTGATGACTTTCCATTTGTGGTGTTCATCAAACTCCCTCATGGATGATTCTATATGTTTGTGTCTTTTCCAGCGAACACTTACGGGCTCTGCAGTAAAGTGGTATATTGAACTACCATGTGCTTATTTTCATGATTTCAACTCCCTTGCCATGTCTTTCCTCACGCACTTTCAACTACCTATTTGCTACGAGA
>JZKD02S0068975.1:186680-197996 GCA_000966675.3 Picea glauca
AGGATAAATGCTGTGTCTATTGTGGATGTGTATTTCTCAGTGATCTTGTTCATATTATGCTCTTATCTTATGAAATGCAAAGAACTATAATATCAGCATAAAACATTAACAAGAAAGAGACCAAGTAGTGCCCGATTTCACAAATGTCTTCCATACCTTGCACACCAAGCTAGGTATCAAAGATTCGGAGTGACATCTGGTTCTCAAGTATCGTGGTGCTCTGCATAGATACATCTAGACTGAAAGGGAATTTCTGGACATCTCATCCTTGGGCATGGCCTACCGATATGCCGTCAAAATCGAGCAGAAGCTCAAACAAAAGAAACGACAATTTGGGCCTGGGAACCCCTCACAACAAAAGCTGAGAAAGGGCGGCCCCAACCCACAGAACAAAGGATAGAGTAAATATTGATAGTATCAGGAAAACCATTCCAATAGGCAAGCAAAGAAGGACACCGGAAATATAAAGAAAGATACTGGGAAGTGGTGCGACTTCCATAAGAGCCCTTGGCATAACACTGCTGACTGCCGCTCAAAGCAGTCGTTGGTGGCTGAAGTGAAAGCCTCTGAATAAGATGCGGATTCTGAATCTGAGCCAGAACAAGAAAGGGGAATATGGATCATTGATGCGGAACCCAGTGCCACTGTTGCTACCACCAAGCTCCATCCTGGTGAACCAGACGAGCTAGAAGAAGTAGAGTGCCTCTTCCATTCAAAAATGTGGGTGAAAGGCACCCCACTGCACTTCATCGTTGATAGCGGTAGCAAGAAGAACCTCATCTTAGCAAAGGTCGTCAAGTGGCTCACCTTGCCAACAATGTCGCACCCAAAACCCTACACCATTGGATGGCTCCACCAAGGAAGTGATCTCCGCGTCAGCCAACAGTGTCGACTTTCGTACGACATCAAGCCCTTCAAAGAAGAGGTATTATGTGATGTTTCTCCTCTTGAAGTTTTTGATGTTCTTTTGGGGAAACCTTATTTATGGAAACGTCATGCTGTATATGAGTCTAGGCCTCGTAGTGTTATTATTACTTTGAACATGAAATTGTACAGGATACCCGAGGTAGTCCCACCTAGTTCTATTTCCTTGCTCTATGCTAAGCAATGCATGAAGGTCATCTCTTAGACAAGGAAGTTTGTCTTCTTCATGATTCACTCTCAGAATAAGAGAAAGATAACAAACACATCTAGGGTCTCTTCGACTAACCTCTCCACACAACAGAAGCAAGTAGATAAGGTCGTGGAAGAATACTCGGATATCTTCTCCTCACTTACAGGGGTACCTCTACACTGCCAGGTCATCACCCCATCGATCTGACCCTCGATGCACTGCTTCCCAATGGGCTAGTCTATTGCCTCTATTTGTTAGAGAATGAGGAGATCAAGCGACAGATCCAAGAATTGCTCCACAAGGGGCACATCCATCCCATCTCATCACCTTGTGGGAGCCCAATCATGTTGGTACAAAATAAAGATGGAACCTTGCGACTCTGTATTGATTACCAGGATATAAATAAAATCACAGTCAGAAACCGATACTCGATTCCCTGAATCGATGACCTCCTTGATCAATTCACCGGGGCCATATACTTCAGTAAGATTGATCTAAAGTCTGGATACCACCAGGTCCTGATAGAATACACAGATGTATGGAAGACTGCCTTCAAGTCAAAGGAAGGCATTTTTGAATGGTTGGTCATGCCCTTTGGTTTGACAAATGCTCCAACCACTTTCATGAGGATGATGGAAAATATCCTGTGACCATTCACCAATAATTTTGTAGTGGTGTATCTGGATGACATTCTAATTTACAACAAGACTTGGGCCGAACACTTGCAGCATATTCAACAGGTTCTGCAAACTTTGCGGTAGCACAAGCTATACGCCAACTTAGAAAAATGCTCCTTCGGCATGGACAGGGTCCATTACCTGGGATACATCATTGATTAACATGACATACATGTGGATCCAACCAAGTTCCAAGTTATCCGTGACTGGCCAGCCCCAACAACACTCAATGAGTTTCAGAGCTTCTTGGGCCTTACTAATTTCTACCACAGGTTCATGTTGGGATTATCCCATATTTCATGGGCCCTTAGCCAAATAAACAGGGGTGGTTGTAAGGAAAAATTTGCGTGGGGCCAGTCCCAACAACAAGAGTTCGATGATTTGAAGCAATGCTTGTGCTCAACCCCAGTACTTTCACTACCAGACCTGCAACATCCCTTTGAAATTGAGACAGATGCTTCAGACTATGCTATGGGCATCATTCTCACTCAGCACGGCCACCCTGTGGCCTATCATAGTGAGACACTATCAGATACTATCCATAAGTACCCTACTTATGACAAGGAAATGTACTCCATTGTACAAGCCTGCTGCCAATGGAGACATTAAATTCTTTGGAAGGAGACAGTCATCCACACTGATCATAAGCCACTGCAGTTCATGTAGACACAGGGAAAATTGCAGAATGACCGCCATCAAAAGTGGTCCACACACTTGCAACAATTCCACCTCAACATTAAGTATAAAACATGAAGCACCAATCACATCACTGATTTCCTCAATAGACCACCAGTCGCGACACTCACCATGGTGCTAGACTCTTGTGTCCATGAGACATCTGGATGGCCCCAACTCTATGAGACAAACCATGACTTCGCCACCACCTACCAAATGTTGAGTGCAAATGCAGTTGTCGATAATTTCCATCTTTAGGATGGGTTGTTGTGTCGTCTGGGCCATATCTGTTTTCCATCAAGTGAGTGAGAAAAGATGATCTGGGAAGCACACTACATTTGGGTGGCAGGACTCTTCAGCATCAAAAGGACAGTGGCGATGCTACATAAAAATTTCTACTGGCCGAAACTTCGACAGTAGGTTAGCAAGTATATCAGGTCCTGCAATACCTACGCTATTGCAAAACCGATCACTAAGAAACATGGCCCGTACACCCGTCTTCCTACTCCTGACAGGTCATGGGAATCCATCTCAATGGACTACATGTCAGGCCTCCCGTCCACCAAGTGGGGAAATGGCTGTGTTTTTTTGGTTGTTGATCGCTTTTCTAAGATGGCAATTTTGGTTGCCTGCAAGAAGAGCATCACAGTAGAGGCCACTGCCAAGCTCTTCTTTGAATGAGTCTGGGTACATTTTGGAATCCCACAAACCATTGTCTCAGATCGGGATATTCAATTTCTCAGCACATTTTGGTCGAGCCTCTGGTCACTATTGGACACCAAGCTCAGAAAATCCACGACCTTCCACCCCCAGACAGATGGCCAAACCGAGGTTGTAAATCGAATGATTGTGCATATCCTTCGCATGTATAATTCAAATCACCCTCACACATGGGATAAGAGCCTTCCCTATGTCCAACATAGCTACAAATGAGCCCTTCATAGCTCAACTGGCCATAGCCCCTTTCAAGTGGGGTTGGGATTCAAACCATATGGTCCCATAGATGTTGCACTTCCCCTTGTGGTCACCTCGACTGACTCATCTCCTGCTCCAACTAAAGCTGACAAAGCCACCTAGTTCATTGAGTGGATCCAACACATATTCCAACAGGTTCCAGATATCCTACAGAAGTCCAATGACAAGTACAAACAATTCCATGATCAACATCGGGTGCCACATAAGTTTCATGTGGGCGACAAAGTTTGGTTGCACTTGCAGAAAGAACGCCTTACAGGACCCCATTGGAAGCTTCTCCCACTCCGTTATGGGCCATACACTATCACCAAGGCCATGAGGGACAATTATTTTGAGCTCAACATTCCTCCCTTCCTTTGCCTGCACCCAATGTTCAACGTGGATCTCCTTCGCCCTTATTTCCCACCATTATTGGACACCTCAGAAGTAGTAGAAAAACTGACACCAATAGAGCTCAACCCTGACTGCATACAACAAGCATCCAATGATTATATTGTGGACACATAGATCAAGGGCACTCGACAACAAAGGATCCATCTTTATCGAGTCGTCAAAGCATGGCAACTCCTGCACCAAGGCAAGTGGCTCACCCGGGGCCAAATTCAATAGAAATTTCCTCATTTGATGGGGGACCTCAATGCAATGGAGAAAATTTCTTCCTAAGGAGGGAGGATTCATCCATATGGATATTGGTGGCCACCCACCTTTTCCAACTGGATCAAAACAATGTTTTGACAATTTTGGCAATTTACTATTTTAGCAGTTTTAACTTCCAGGGCCATTTTGAGGACCTAAATGAAGGTTTTTCATGATCGAGTTCCTCAATGCTATTAAAAGGCATGATTGAGCCCCCAAAATGAATATTCTTGATGATACCTTTCCAACAGGATATCACATGCCTAAAACAAATATTGTATGCAAAAGTTACGACCCCGTGAAGTTGATGTACTAACTTACCCAAACGGGGCCCACATGACTTTTGGCACTTCATCTCCTAGGGTTAGGTTTTTGGATGTCTAGGGTTTTTGGAATTCTTGTTTATTGTAAAAATGCCTTCAAAACCTCATTGTAATATTATTCTTGCGAATGCGCACAACCGTCACATCTCTTCTCAGAGATAAGCCGCCACCATTCCAGCAAGCTTGTTTCCGCTGCATTTTACAGTTTCATCTTATTTCATTATTGAATAGAAAACTAGTTTTACTATATCTCTATTATTTTGTGTTAAGCACCTATTAATAATCTGTATCCATTTTGTTCTACTCATAAAATCCAGATCAGAAAGTTAGGGACAAAGTTTTAGAGGATACTAACCAAGGGACCCTTGCCCAAAGGGATTCTTGTGCTTTTCCTTTCTTTGGAAACGTTGGTGCCCCCTTCATGGCCACTTTGAATATTCCTAGGTTTAATGTAGGACTCTCATTTTGGTTGTGGACCACTCCGAATGTCCAAAATTCTCTTGATGCTTCTCAGATAAACACTTTATGTCATGGGCATCGAATGTATGTTGATCCTTTATCTTCTACACCAGTGAAGTCTCTGCCTTGTTTTTGTCCCTCTTTTGGTGAAAGTCTCGGTACTAGTAACCAAATGTCTAAAATGAATAGAAGAGGACGAGTAAGAATAATAAGTCACCAACCTATGCTAGTTATGTTGGAGACCTACACCTGGCCTATTCTAGCCATGTTGGGGGAAAGAAACTAGCCATTGCGATTCACGATGAAAGAAAAATTCCAGTTACTACGAGTCATACTGACATCAAATCACCAACCTCTACGATTCATGTTGAAGTCATGTCACCAACCTCTACAAGTCATGTTGGAGATCAACACGTAGCCTCTACAAGTCATGCTGGGAGTAATCCATCGACCGCTACGACTCATGATGGGGGAATTGATACGGTTGAGAAGCATAGACGTATAGGACGTAAGCCCAAATTACCTTGTAAGATTTGTGAGGGAGACCACCCCTCTCATATGTTCCCTGAGATTCAAGTGGTACGAAAAGTGTGGTCCTTGTCTGAAGGCCCTTTTAGTTCTGATTCATCTTCAGTTTCCCAACAATCTATTCAATCATTGGTTGATCAAGTGGTCATGCCGATGAAATCTTTGGAAAATACCACTCTCATTTTGGAAGGTGATGCATCTCTTGACCATGTTGTCTCGCATCCTATTCAACCAATGGTTGAGGAAGTGGTTACGCCGATGCAATCTTCGACCAATCTCACTCTTCTCTTGGAGAGTGACCAGTCTTCCAAAGTGATGAAGCCAATGCAATCTTTGGCCGATCCCACTCTCCATTTAGGGAGTAATGTGTCTTTTGACTATGTCTTTATCATTTCTAGTTCAATACCTTCTGAACAGGGGGGTATTCCACTCTCTTTGAGTACACCCCCTCCAAGTCCTAGGATGGTTTCCTTTGATTGGAATGATCTTGTGGAGCCTCGCTTTCCTTCTTATTCACCTTTCCAAATAATGGTTTTGGTTGAATCTATGTTGAAAGGAGTTCATCGATGTGTTGTAGATGAAGGATCATCTACAAGTATTTTATCTTCCTCGGCTTGGAAAGCTTTGGGTTCTCCCAAGATTGTGTCATCTACCAGTGAGTTTTTGGCTTTAGATAGAAGACTTACTGAATGTCTGGGGATTCTTCCTCAGTTTCCTATCACGTTAGGTGGGAAGATCGTGTTCCAGGCCCTATAGACTTCAATATGCTTCTTTGGCGAGATTATTTTTATGTTATGAAGGCTGTGGTGTCTACACTCTTTCATGTGATGGATTACCATCACAATGAAAGCATTGTCACTATTGATCAACTTTCATCTGATAATCACCATCCTGGTTCAAATTTGGCTCAGTTTTCTCCCTTGTTTGTTTCTAGTGTTCGAGTAGACTCTTCCCCCCCATGGGTGAATTATGTGGCATCTTATCCTCGATGTTCAATTGATTCTGAGAAAGGAAATTTATAGTTATATTCACCTTCTTGAGAAAAGGTCTTGAAAATTGATCAGGTGTTGTATCCAGTGGGGGCATGTAAGCCTTTTGTTTCCCCTCTTGGCCCAAGTAATCTAACATTTCCTCTTGAGTATGATCTTATTGTTTGTAAGACCTCGAGCCATGTTATGTGCATGTTGTCGAGCCCTGGTTTCATGGATGTTGAGTTTCTTTCAAACAAGTCTATCCTTGAAGATACAATTATGGACCTTCGACCTCCTGAAATGGAAAATTTACAAATCGATTTCCAAACAAGACCTTGGCCTAAGCCTAGCAATGGGATATTCTCGGAGCACTACTATGCATAAGATGCAAGTCTGTGTGATCCTTTGTACATATTGTATTTTTAGGGTTTCTTGTTTTCAAGTTTCGTATTCCATAGCACATGTTTTTATCATAGGTTTCTATATTTGACTTACTAACTTTTGGGTGAGTGTTTTTGGTCTTATATACAAGACTTTAAAGACATTTTCTTTGGTACCTTTTCTTCCATGTCGATCCATTTTGACAAGTAATAATCTTGAAACTAGCATTTAGGTTATATTCCCCCCTCCATGCATTTTTGCGTTATCCATTTCCTGTTTCATTTTGCCTTAATATCGACCCCACTAAGTTGCGACACAAAACCTTCTCTGTTGTTTAGAAGTGTCGTAATTCATGTGGTAGAGCCTACCTTCTGTGGACATTCTAGCTTAAAATCCTTTTTCATTTTGGTGCTCATTTTGCATGTTTTCTATTAGGCTCGGGAGTCATGTTTAGTTCTCTATGACTTTTCATTGGAGCTACATATCTTCTTCTCAATTTTTTTCTATCCATTACCGACATGAGTACCTCTCATACATGTCAATTATGATGTCATTTATTTGTATTCTTCAACAAGTATTGTTCTCTTTACTAGCATATAGGGTAGGTTTCATTGTCCCTGCACTATGCATCTTTTCAAATTAACCACATATATGATATAGGATCCACCCCATTCATTCGTGACATCATACCTTTTCCGTTGCTTAAAGGTATCACTTACGAATGGTAGAGCTTGCGTCTCCATGGGTGCCCTAGTTAGTACCTCACTGACATTTTTAACACCTATGTTGTAGTTTCTTCCTGTAGGCTTGGAAGCCCTCTTTAGTCCTTCCATGTCTTTGTGTTGAACCCTCATGAATTCCTCTCAATATGTTTCTAGATAATGTACCCATAGGGACTCCAAACTTTTGTTGAGTTGTAATTGTATTGCATATTAACTGCTTGTGCTTTTAGGCCTAATTTCGGATTCAACTTGCTATTGTTGAACCATTTTCTTATGCATTCCTACCAATTGCTAGCCTTTCAATTTATGCCTTTGTGACTCGAAACATTTATCCCTAGAGGAGAAATTCCCCTTAGTGTCCTTATATTGCACATGCTTCCTTGCATTGAGCATAGGTATGTTCCTTGCGCTTTGAAACTAGTTTGCTTTCCCACAACACTCGTTTCCTCCACTGTACTATAACAATCTTTTATTATTTTTCAAGATTTAATAATATGAAAAAGACAAAAAAAAAAAAAAAATCCAAAAAGAGGGGGAAAACATCTATCTCTTTTTATTGGCAACAATCTTGTTTCCCTTGAATAAAGCACAATCTTGAGTCAGTCTCTCAGTATTTTGGGTTTAGTATGGTTTTAGGAGACCTTTTCTCATTGCTAAGTATAATCTCCCCCAGTTGGTTATTATACCAACCATATGGAGTGTTTGTTGATTCCTTCTGCATCACAAATGTATCCCAATTTATAGTCATGCTGCCTAAGTCACATAATGTGTCATGTTTTTTTTCAAGGGAAGTTTCATCCCGAGTCAGACATTCTACAATAACTCTCTATCCTTTCAAGTTGGCCTTCCAGAGTCCGTCAAGTCCATCTCATTATCATAAGTATCTATGTTTCTCACTAGTGCTAGTATAGAGGTCCTCATTGAATTCTTTCTAGGGGGCCTACTCTTATCGACTCCGACACATTTCTATGAGAGTATGAACTAAAGTAGCACCCTAAGCCTATTTCCATTATTAATAGAGGAATTTTTACTCAACAGATGACAAACCATAATTGGTTGTTTACTAAGTGGTTTCCCTTATGTTCAATGTCAACAAAAATCATCACACATAGGAATTCGTGCGATAACTTGGTTTCCATTTGACCCCATTGGTGGATCCCTTGTCTTTGTCAGTAGTATTCATCATTGAATATTATTAAGAGAGTCTTCGTCGTGTGTTATTTCAATTTCGTGCATGCTGGAGTCATACCTCGGTGTGGTCCTTACAATCTATTCATCTGAGTCCTTCTAAATATTTGGCCTTCTGCTACCCCTCGTGCTGGATGATGGAGGATGCCCTAATGCCTTCCTTCCAGTGGATCTCTTCGTATTGACTTCTACACGTATTTCTTTGGGATAGGTATCTCGAGTCATATTTGGTACCTTGGGGCTTGCAATCATCAGTGGCAGGTTTCCTCTCTATTGACAATGGGATTACATCAACATCCCCTACTTGATAGATTCTACTAGGTGTTCGACATCAACTCATTTATTCAAACTTGTTAGATTTTACCATGGTACCTTGACACCCATTATCATCATCAATGGGTTGTATCACGTTTGTTAACAATATACATCAATGATCGGTAATCAAATGGTGTCTCACTGTGTTCGACCCAATGTCACATGGGCATACAGGCCAACATCCCAATTAAAGAGGAATGGGAAATTAGGAAAGGAAAACAGGATTTCGCCAATTGGAAAACAAGGAGTAAATCCCATATTCTGTCCTTTGATGGGGCTTCGAATGGAAACCTGGGCCAAGCTGGAGGAGGAGGGATAATTGAAAATCTCCTTGAAGCAACAACAATAAACTTTGCCCTGGGTTTAGGAATCGAATCCAACAATAGAGCAGAGGCCTTGGCTCTCTGGCAAGGGCTAATTCAAGCAAAAAGGCATAGGATCCAGGACCTGGTTATAATAGGTGACTCCAGAGTGGTAATAAAAGCATTAATTCGTCATTCTAAAACCCAGAGCGTGAGTCTCAACAACCTCTTGGACAAGATACATCTCCTGTTAAGGAACTTCAATTCCTATAAGTTATACCATGTGTTAAGAGAGCTAAATGGGAAAGAGGACGCAGAAGCCAACAAAGGCACACTCCTGGCGCCGAGAATTCTGAAGGCGAATGAAACAATTTCTAGCTTGGTACTACCTTGAACCATGATAGTCACCCTCCTAATTCAAAATCAAAAGCAAGTTGAATCAGCATATAGGGAAATTGGGGAGATCGTTCAGGCCAAGTCGCGTCAGAACAAGTTATTGGGAGAAGGGGACAAGGCACGATACCATGAGAAAGCGAGCTTCAGACATGGCAGAGACAGGAAAGAAGCTCGCCCATACCTCACAGATTCAACAAATCGAATGGAAATCATGAGTATGGAGGAAGGAGGGAATAAACTGAAGGCGCCCCCTCAGTCTCATCCCATTCCAATGCAGAGATCTCTTGAGTATGCTCCAGTGAAGCAACAGGGTGCAGAAAGAAGTGGAAGATGACCAAAAATGGCATCAAGCTTGGACAACAAGCCAAGAACTGAGGAAAGACTCAAAGCGATGGGCACAACGCTGGAAAATCTAAAGCAGTTGCTTCAATTCCAGCTGGATTTCCTCGAAAACTTGGATTCTGAAGCAGGAAGGCATATGGAGAAGTTAGAAGAGGACATCACCACAACCAAAATCGGGTTTACAAAAGAGCTGGGAAAACTACACAGGGAACTCAAGAACCCCCAACAGGAATTTGAGGAATGAATCGACCAGCTGGAGGCGAAAATGGCTCAACTCAACAGCGATTGGAAGCAAGATCCTTGAAACTAAACCAATCTTTTATCAAGAAAGCGTGGCCTTCCCTTCATCAACAAGTTTGGCATTTTGTATAGAAGCCAACGCTATAAATAACTCTGTATCTGGTTAAAGTTATGATAGTTTCTTAGTTAAGGATTATAGTCTACTGCTATAGGATCAGGAGGATACTCCAGGAAGGCAGGCACGCAGACAAGCGTGGTCTTTTTTGTAATCGAATCAGTGGCTAGTCCACCCTTTTTTATTCAATACCACTATCCATCTTCGTCAAAAAAAAAAAAAAACATAATACGCATCGGGGCGTCAACCATATTTGTACGCACCACTACATCAACCATATATATATATATGTGTGTGTGTGTGTGTGTGTGTGTGTACTGGTACAATATAACTGTGTCATGGCGAAATTGAAAACATTTTACAAATTTTTGTATGCTTTATGAATTAATAAAAACACAATTTCCTAAGTGTTGCTCATTACGCATTGTCGACCCGCGAATAAATCTAAGATATGGCGGTTTCCATATAAAAAAACAATATTGTTTCCATTTTAAACTCAATGGTGCTCTTTGTAAGAAAATGTGTATCGATGCTTATCTAGGTAAAATACGCACCATCGACCTTGATTTTGTTTTTAATATTAAATTTCCAATTTAAATTAAGCGGTGATATTGACATAAAAATGCACACCAATGCTCTTTCTATGTACAAAACACACCATTAATTGTAAATATGTTTACAAAAAAAACCAAAAGTGAAAGGATGGTTTGGGATCTAATGCAATGAGTGGTTTCATTGCAATAGATAAGAAATGACCATATATAAATAAACAAACCCTATAAATTTTTTTGCTTAATTTTGTTTTGCTTGTGAAATAGAGAAAGAGAAAAAAAAATACTAAGGAACTTAGGGCTTCCAATACTGAAGGTAACTATGAAACCCTTTTTTGTTTGGGAATGCACTGAAAATCATTTAAATGAAATAGGGGAAACATTAATATGATTAATAGAATGAAAT
>JZKD02S0068975.1:203044-215579 GCA_000966675.3 Picea glauca
GGAGGAGGAGGAGGGGGATCGGTGGATGATGACACATGTGAATGAGAAGGAAAATGATTGGTGGATGGTGACACAAGTGGAGGAGGAGGATGATCAATGGAATATGGTGACACATGTGGAGGAGAAGTAGGAGGAGGAGGAGGAGGAGGAAGATCGGATGTGGATGCAAATTTAGACACATGTGGAGGGGAAGCAAGAGGAGGAGGAGGAGGAGGATCTGATGTGGATGCAGGTTCAGACAAATGTGGAGGGGAAGCATGAGGAGGAAGAGGATTAGATGTGGATGTAGTTTCAGACACATGTGGAGGGGAAGTAAGAGGATCAGTGGATGGTGCAGTTGACTCATGTGGAGAGGAAGCAAGAGGATCGTTGGATGGTGCAATTGACTCATGTGGAGAAGAATAAGTAGGAGGAGGAGGACCATGTGGCAGAGTAGAGGATGTGTATGGGGTTTCTAATGAGATAGATGGAGTAGGATCATGAAAAAAACCCCTAAACCTCTCGATGAGGTTGACGACACAAAAAATATGATACATCAACAACGTCATGTCATGAGGAAGACTCCTCCATATCGTAGAGAGATCCTGTACCCATAATATGTCTCTAATTAGTGTGGGTACTACTCCGTGACTAGTCATGACACAACATAGATGCTCCACCACCTCTATCTAGACTCTCTGATCCGATCTGTGTGGCATGTGGGGTATCTATATTGGAGGCTGGTCCTTTGCCTCCTCCATCACCACATCATGTTGGGGAGGATCATCCCAAACATATGTGCCAATATCAACAAAACAATAGATGATAATAATAAGATAATTGAAACAAAATGTTACAATAAATTACATGTGCATTAAATATGACATAAAAATATGTAGTTATATTTATCAAAACATAATGATAATATTACCTCTCATCTGGTGGTTCGACTGCTATAAATCGGATGTTTGGACATCCTCTCCAATCCATCTCCACATACGGGTACTATATACTATCAAGGATATGATTGTCCTTGCTAGCCAATAAATCACATATATTCCTACCAATTGAAGTAATGAGAAACTCAAGCTAGCCCTCCTTGGGAAATAAATTCCCCCACATGCGCATACATGCATCAATCATAGGCCTAGTAGGAAAGAAGGGTACTACTGTCTGAGTGGCATGAAACCTCTCAAAAAATAGTGTAAATAACTCTAACAAAAATGGGAAGAATCTCATCCCATGTAAAACGACACGACAATGATCTAATGCTTGACAAAACTGTCTCAAAAAACATCCAACCACCTAATCAATCGGGGTCTATACACTAAACTATCTACATAATACAAAAAAGGGAAACTAATTTTCTTCTGATTAGAGCTATACCATGATAGTTTCGAGAGAATAAGACACATGGACCTAACTTTCTCTCTACCAAATGAACATATGCACAAATGACCACCAGAAACATGGAACTCCAAAGAGGAATGAACCTTTGGATGGACATGTCTCTACACATATGCTAACTATATTTCTCCTACAACACCATGCGATAGCTTAGGGAACTGGGGAAAATTCTGCCCCCTCCTAAATAACCCAATGATGAAATAAACATCCTCCTCTATGGGATGATACTAAAGATTAGGAATGACCCTGAACCCCTATTTCCCTTGATCCCAATCATGGATCAACTACAATAAAAACAAAGAGTTCCCCATGAGGGATGTACCCTCCTGATTAAACTTGAGGAAACCAAAATCCATCAAAAGGGCATGTGTCGATTGTGAAATAAGATGATGGAACAACTCCCTCTCCCTCTTACTAGCCTCCCACTCACACACAAATGTGTCTGTGTTGACTTGTTGCTACTGATGTTGTTGATCCTCCTCTCATAATCATCATCTATGATTCACATATAAATATTATTAGGCATATATATAGAGAGATGAATAAATTGAAATTATAAAACACACACATATGTCAATAACTTGTATTTAAAAAAAAATATTTTTTTTGTTTTGCACAAAAGTCCAAAAAATTAATCGGTGCACCTAAAATAGAATCTACACCATGTCAATGGTGCTCTATATAAAGCAAGAAACATCGCCATGTGGTGTTGTTACTAACACACACCGATGTTGAAAGATTTTTTTTGCACCACCTCGTATTTTAGCGTCACATCCCATAAGATGCTTTTCACCATTAAATTGTGAAATAATCAGCCTAGTGTTGTGATCTTTACAACATTGATGCATTTTTATACCTAAAGGAAATGTTAGGTTAAATTGTTTCATCGCAACTTAAGCGATGAGATGTGTTAATATGAATGCATCGATGCTACCATGTTATTGTAGCACCGACATTACGTTTTGTGGTACATTGGTTTGTATAGAACATCGATAATGGGGTGTCCAATTAAACGATTTGGCATGTGAAATTGTACAATATTTTCCTCGTGCAGTGATTTTAACTGAACCAGTTCATTTTGTTAATAAAGACACATCGCAACACTAAAATTTATGGTGTGTAAAATCACCACTGCACTTTGTTAAACTAAAAGTACTAGTGCACCAACTTTACCAGAACACTAGCATGATGTCTAGTGGTGTGTATTCTTACTAATGCACCGATAACAAGGCCTTACAAAAGATGAACCATGATGCTTATTTTTCAAAACCTGTCACGGTGTGTACTTTTAACGTTTACGCATCGATGCTCCACGCTTATTGTCGCATTGCCATGTATTGTAGCGATGTTTTGAATAAGATGCACCGCACTAATAGGTTATGAATTTTTTTTCCTAGTGCCATTCTCTTCACATCATCGATGTGTTTGTTAGACATATGGGCACCACTAGGCTGAATTGTTTTACCGCAATTGAAGCAGTGTGATATGTTACAATTAATGCACCGATGCTACCGTGATATTGGAGCACCGATGTTTTATTCAACAGTGCATTGTAAAAGACAGAGCACCAGGAAAGGGGCATCCAATGAGATTCCTCGCTATGCCAAATTGGTCAATATCTGTCCCTTTGCAATTTTGTAAACAATACCATTGCATTTGGTTAAAATGGTTGCACCATTTCATTAAATTTTATATAGCGTTAAGTTAGTGGTGTGCTTAATTAAGTGAAATGTACTTGTGTAGGGTGAAACCAATTACATGTTGGTTGCGGGGCATTCCTAAGGATGCACCACTTTGTTTTTAAAATTTATCGTGGTGCTCTTCCTTGAATGGTACTGATGCATAATTTTATATTAGAGACACTGAGGGTGGTGATTACCATGAAATTAACACATGATGCACTGCTTTGGGGTGAGCTTAAGCATTTAGGTGCAACAAGTGGAATTGAAATAAAAATAAAAACGCCAAATTTCAAGCTAAATTCAAATTTTAATTGGATGAAAATGCAAATTTGAAGGTAACAAAAAATTTACCTGGCCTCTTATGTCCCGAGGAGGCATGGTTTCACCGTTGATAAGAAATGAAAATTCTATATTTTTTTCAACCAAACTAAAATGCAATATTACATTAATTACAGTGTAGAAATAATATAAGCACATACAAGTTGTTACAATTATAAATGATACCAAACTAACATATGAAAATGTGGAACCCTGTAACATAAATCACATGAATAACAAGGTCAATTTACACCGCCTACCCATCCAACACTTATTGAAACACAAGGTAGTATAATCTCCCATTCCCATTTATTTAACACCAATTTTATTAATTCCACCACTAGCTACAATAATTAAGAATGTATTCATATAATCCAATAAACAATTGATGAAATTTTGTCAACAATATCCATAATAAATTGATTCCAAAAAAATCTACATCCAAATTTAACATTGAATTAAAAACTCTTAAACATTCCAAGGGACTTCATTACTTCCCCTACTCATAATTCTATTAACATC
This sequence comes from Picea glauca, assembly GCA_000966675.3. Lineage (NCBI taxonomy): Eukaryota > Viridiplantae > Streptophyta > Pinopsida > Pinales > Pinaceae > Picea > Picea glauca. Next base: position 206,953 of record JZKD02S0068975.1, read on the forward strand.
ACAAATGATTCCCAATTAAAAGGAAAGACTCATCTAATGTACCAATGAATAAATGATCTATTCCACTATTGACATATACTTTGAAGGTACTAACTCTAGATTCATTGAGGAAAAATCAATATAATACTTCTCTTTACTTCAAAATCCAATACTTGAAGTATCCACATAGAAAATAACTGCAAACACCTTCCAAATACCAACCTCTATTCAACTTACGTTATCAATTCAATACTAAACAACGACTCATCATAAAGACACCTTTCCAATGGCTCCCTTAACAAAAATCAGACATCATCAACACATGGAAACAACAAATGACAACGAATTCAACGGTAATACTACTGTTACCTCACCAATCCCCAAGACATTAAGTGAAATTCTCTTAGGAGGAAAAATTCCTTATCGGTTCACCCTAAATATTTTCGAACCACTAAACCGCACCGCAAAACCCCAAACTGATGGTTGTATTTTCTTGTCTAGTCTCTCGACCCTTCCAATCAGCGCACAACAAACAAAATAAAGGCCGTCATAAATGGACATTGAACCTTTAATGGAATAATTTGAAATAACTAGAGGTAAAATTATGGTTAGCATTTCATCATTAAAGGTTTATGACTAAATCATCATCAAAATTCATCATCTGCGAGCGATTTAATGTATATTCTATTTAAATTAGAAACTGGAAATTACAGAAACGTTTACTAGTTTTGAAATATACCAAATTGTATCAATAAGACAACGAATATATTCATAATTCCAATCACATTGGGTCAACCGTTTCAATGTGAATCACATTCGTTACTTGAAACTATTAAAGGAATTGATTTTATACAAAATGTCATTTAATAATTAATATAATCATTGGCATCATGCTAGAAAATATATTCCTCAAAAGTAAGTAAAATTACACATATAAATAATCTATATACTAGTTCACTAATCAATATTCTTCCCATACATATTCAAAATACAAAATCAAGAATTCTATTAAAACAATAAATTAACTAGACAATCAAATATTGTGACCAAAAGTACGGCAATATGTGAGGATGATCATCAATTTGAGAACTTGTGCTAAGTCTTTTGTCCTTTCTTGCTTGCTAAACAAAGAGACTTCACTGATATCTTCCATCCAACGCTAGAGGTACTCTTCTCCCCCCTTAGCCCCCTGAGCCGCAAATGGGTCACACACAAAAAATCAGATCAGTATCTAGCTCAAGATTTCCCTCGCAAGGAGAGGCTTCCACCTCTTATGCAAAACTTGCCGCCCAACTCACACAAGTAAACTAGTCACAAGAAATTTTCACAACATTTGAATCATCCAACAATAGGGTCCCTTGCTCCTTCCTCTCCCTTATTTTTATAAGAATTTTCATCTTGACACTTGTTTTTTCATGCAATAATAGACAATTTTTAATAATCATTTAAGAGATTATTCATCCTAAACGTATGTCACTCTTCCCTCAAGTCTCACATGTTTTAATTTCTTTTAATTAAATAATTTTTGAATATTTTTGTTCTCACCTCCACAATTAGTTCCTAGATTTTCTCCTAGTTGTCCCTTTGTTCCCCAATTTCTCCTTTATTGTGTCTCCTAACTATTTTACAGTTGGATTTTGATTATTACTCTTCTCTTAGTTAGGATTTAGAGTCTAGTTTTACTTAGGAATCTAACTCTATGTTAACAACATATTTCCTCATGAAATAATTTCTTTTAATTAAAGAAAATATTTTATTAATTTCATGCACACATTGTGCACATGTTTATAATTTTATTCTCTTTACTGTTTATATTTAGTCTAAATTTCCATTAAAATCATTGTTATAAATTTATTTAGGCATTAACATCTAGACTTAGGTTTTATTATGTTTCTTTTCATAATTTAATATAAAATTATATTCTCTTTTCTAACAAAATCGTAGTATTTAATTTATCCTCAAAAGTCTTCTAAATTTTCATTAATTTCTCTTGACATTTTTTTTTTTTCATTTTATATTAACATGTGATGTGCCCTTCAAGACGCACCGACGTGATCCAAGGGTGTCACTCACCATTTTGAATTAGTTTGGAATTTTTATGACTCTTGGAGTCAATACTCCACTTGTCGACCTTGTGTGAGACTAAGGGATTTTTGAGGAATAATTTTTGCACACCCCTCAAAAATCCTCATGAGAAATTGTCTCAGTATTATCTCATGGCATCGTGAACCTCTCAAGAACAAGGTAGTCATTAACCTTCAGTTCAGGTCACATCGAGAGTGCTACTAGGTTGTGACTGGGATGCTGCCACACCTCTCCCTAATCTATTTGATATTTGTGTATGACCCCTTTACTCCATATGCGAGTCGGATTATCAAGAGTCTCCATGCTTGCATCCACTGATAAATAATATTAATAACTTTTATACATGAAATGCATAATTGAAATCATCATTGTAATATATGCATAACAAAATCAAGTACTCATAATCAAGATCAAAAGTCCACTCCCTGACTCAATCCAGAGTCCAAGGTATTCCATCAGTGTAATCGGTATCCTCATTGTGCCATGTTTCCAACACACTTAGGAAACCTCATCATAATAACTGTCAATGCTATACATCAATATAAATAACATATCAAAATTTCAATATTCAATTATAGCATAAAATTTAACTCATAAACCAAATTAGTTATTCATATAGTATCATTTTTAACTGGATCACTTGCACGCAAGTGTCCTTAAAGAATAAATCAGTGCTATAAAAATTTGTTTAGTGAAATATGGATGTTACATACACCCTCTCTTGTTTTAAACTTCGTCCGAAGTTTGTACAATCTAACAATGAAAACAATAAATATAGATGCTACTAATCTACCAATATAGCTTTCAAAAAAAATATGGAAACTGATGATGCATCTGATGTGTGTCCTCCCAAGTGGCAGAATGTGGACAATGACTGTCCCAATGGAACTTAACTTGATCGACCAATTGACACCGTATTTGTTAATTGTGATGGTCCAGTATGCAGATTGGCTCCGCTATGAGAGCACCCTTATCTGATACCTGCAATGAACTCAAATCAGTAACATGTGATGGATCTGAAATATAATGGCATAAAAATGAAACATGGAACACATCGTGCATACGCCCCAAAGAATCAGGTAAGGCTAGTTGATAATCTATGGTTCCTTTCATTTCTATAACTTTGAAAGGTCCCACAAACCTTGGAGAGAGTTTAGCACCCTTTCCAAACTTAATAGAACTCTTATGTAGCTTCACCCACAAGATCACTTTATCACCAACCTCATAAATACGATCTATACAATGCGCATATACATAACTCTTTTGTCGGTCTTGCACCTTCTAATCCTTTTCTTTATGGTTTGCATCTGATCCTCCATTTCCTGAATCACTTCCGGTCCCACCGAGACCCTATCTTTTAGTTGATCATAGCTCAAAGGTGTCCTACACAGTCGTCCGTATAAAAACTCAAAAGGTTGCATCTTTATCGAACTTTGGTAGCTATTATTATACACAAATTATATCAATGGTAAAAATTCTTCCCATCATTTCTGTTGATCCATCACATAAATTCGAAGCATATCTTCTAGTATTTGATTCATTCTTTCCATTTTTCCATCAGTTTCAAGGTGATATGTTGTACTAAAATTTAATTACCTGCCTAAAGCATCTTGGAAACTAGTCTAAAAACGTGTAGTGAATACCGATACTTGATAATATATTATCTTTCTTGGTACACCATGCAGTCTTACAATTTCATAAATTCTAGATATGTCAGGCGCTTGATATGTCATACGATCTAGAATAAAATGTGCACTCTTCGTCAAAGTGTCAACTAATACAAAGATAGAATCGCCTCTCCTTGTCGTTAATCACAATCCAACAATAAAATCCATTGATGCGACTTCCCATTTCGATTCAAGAATTGCATGTGGTTGTAATAATCCTGCTAGATGTCTATGTTCAACCTTCACTTATTGACATTCAATACATATGGACACATATTGAACTATATCATATTCCATTCCTTTCCAAAAGAATAGTGGTTGAAGATCTTCCTTCATTTTCATGACTCTAGGATGGACCATATACACTGCTTGATGATCTTCATTCAAAATTAAATTTCTCATTTCATCATTTAGTGGTACATTAATTATGCCATTATATCTTAATATCCCATCACCATCCAAAGAATAACCCTCATATCTAGGTATCATCATGATATCTTGTTTGACATTGTCATTTACTTCCTTGTACCAGTCGTCATCAATCTGTAATGCTAAAATCTTTTCCTGAATGTTTGTTTTTAATGGAATTAATGAGAAAATGCATGGTCTCCAACTCAATGCATCTACTACTATGTTAACTACTCCTTTGATGTAGGTAATTTAAAAATCATATTCACTTAAAAGTTATGACCAACATCTTTGTCGTGCGTTCAAGTCACTTTGTGTTAAAATGTGTTGTAATTCACTATGATCAGTTTTCAATTTGAAATTTTATCCAATAAGGTAGTGTCTCCAAACTTGTAAGGCGTAAACAATCACTAATAATTCCAAATCATTTGTTTCATAATTCTCTTCATGAATTCTTAGTTTTCTTGAAATATATGTGGTGACTCAACCTTCTTTCATTTGTACTCCACCTAGTCCTTCCTTGGATGCGTCAATGCATACTATGAATTCCTTTTCCACATCAGAACTTTCAATATCAATGTTTTTGTTAATAATTCATTAAGATTATGAAATGCTTCAACACATTTTTCTGACCATACAAATTTCTTATTCTTATTTTGTAATTCTGTAATTGGATTTACTATTTTTGAAAATCCTTCGACGAAGCATCGATAGTAACCTTCTAATCACATAAAACTATGTACCTCTTGGACGTTCGTTGGTGTTGGCCATTCCATAATAGCCTCTACATTTGATGGATCCACAACGATACCTTGTCCTGAAATAATGTGTCCCAAAGAATCTTGGTCTGATAAAAAGAACATTTCGAAAACTTTTCATACAACTTATTTTCTCTTAAGAAATGCAAAAATAATATCAAATGTTCGTCGTGCTCCTCTTTCCTCCGAGACTAAATTAATATATCATCAATAAATACTTGTAAAATTTTTTCCAGGTACTTGCGGAACACTCCATTAATTAAAATCATGAATACACCCGGGGCATTCATCTAACCAAATGATAATGCAATAAATTTGTAATTTCCAAATATTGTATTAAACATTGTTTTAGGAATGTCTTCCTCTTTGATTCACAATTGATGATATCCCGACCTCAAATCAATCTTTGAAAACATTGTCTCCCCCTTCATTTGACAAAATAAGTAATCAATTCTTGGTAACAGGTATTGATTCTTGATGATGGCTTTGTTTAATTGACGATAGTCAATGCAAAGCCTCCACGACCTATCCTTCTTTCTTACAAAAATTATTGGTGCACCCCATGGTGATACACTTGGACATATAAGTCCCAAATATAATAACTCTTTCAATTGCATCTTTAACTCTTGCAATTCAAGTGTTGACATATGATATGGAATTCTTGCAATTGGTTATGTTCCAAGTTTTAAATATACAGTAAATTCTAATTCTCTTTTAGGCGGTACACCCGGTAGTTCCTCAGGAAAAACATCAACAAACACTGATACTACCGGAAAGTCTTCCAATATTTCGGTGTCACCCTTTTCGTTAAGAGATAAAATGGCATACAACTTACATCCTTTTCACATATTTTTTTTCAATTGTAGGGAAGTGATAAATCTTAGCAATACTCCTTGGTTTCTTCCTACAATTACTCTATTTTGTCCCAAATCATCAATTAAGATTAAACTTTCCATCTTACATTTAAGTATCACATTGTGTGATTCTAACCAATTCATTCCAATCACAATGCTGTAGGATCCCAAGGTTGTGATATAAAGGTTTACATTTGCGAAAAATTCACCCAAATTAATATTACAATATTTAACCTTTCCTCCAACATTTTGCTTGACTCCTAATGCCAATTCTACATATCTAAACTCATCTTGTTCATTTGTCTTCACCTTAATTATTTTGAGCACAAAACTAGAAATGAAACTCTCAGTAGCTCCTGGATCTATCAAAATAATAAACTGTTGATCTGATATCATACATGAAGTTTCGAGCACTATATACTAATGCTCAGCCTGACGGTTATTTACCGTTGCATGAATCCTATGGGCCTTACCTAGATCTCCTACTATCGTCTGTCCTACTGATCTAGTAGCTCTCACCTTTTCGATAGGAAAATATCTTTGATAGTGGGGCTCTCCACAAGTCCAACATTCGTTCTTAGGGTTGGTGCTCCTAGTTCCAGAGGAAGAGTCAGTTGGTCTAGGGTTCTGAGTTCCTGATGTGTTCTATGGAACATATCTATACTTTTACTGCTGCTGAGGATGATGTGGATGCTATGGTGTTCTATACAAAGTACTCTAATTGGTAGCTTGTCTGTGCGGTGTATAAAATACAGGTCCTCTAGGTGTATCATGGTGCCCAAAAGTCTGTCTAATGGGTGTTTTTTGTTGCAACGCTCTATGTGGAGTCTGTCCTATCTGTCTATGAGAATTACTACTCTAACATCCAGTATTCAATTCCTCCTCAGCGATAAAATCTTTCTCTACTTCATCGTGCAAAGTCTGAGGCATCAAAATCCTCACCTTAGCACGAATTTTGTAGTTGAGACTAAAAACAAACTTATTCATCTTTAACTTTTCAGTGTTCAGGTGCATAGCATATCTGGGCAACTCCATAAATCTAGCCTCATACTCAGGTGCAGTACGACTACCCTATCGTAAAGAATTGAATTCATTAAGTTGGATCGCAATAAAATCATCAGATATATACCTCTCTTGGTATCGTTCCTCAAACAATTCCTAGGACATGTCTTCAATAGCCATATTTAGCTGTGGTAAGAGTGTCTTCCACCAAATAAGTGCACTCCCTTTCAATTGAAAGATCACCATGCATAACTTCATGTTGTAGGTATAATCACGCAATGCAAAACACATTTCCATATTCTCCAACCAAGCTATGACGACTAATCCGTCTATGGAACCTCAGAAATTGGGAAATTTTAGCTTTTCAAGTTCTCTATAAACACTACCACTAGCTACATGAGGGTGTTGTGAACCTTCAATGGGGGAATATCCCCTACCCTCATCATGATAGGGGATATTTATCAACGCCTCAAACATCCTTTGAAAATACCTCATCATACCCATGACATCACCCACTGCAACATGCTCTTGCTCGGTAGTATTCTCTTCTCCCCGTGGAGCAGATCCCTCGGGTGTGGGTGTACTTGGAAAAGGCATACCTCTTGCTCCCACACCCTGATGTATACTCATTCTCCGTCCTCTATCCATGATACCTGTCATAAAACAATTTCAATTTATATTAGTAATACATCTTAATTAAATAAATTGCATTGGAAGTCGTAACGAGTCTTGTGTCACAGAGTAAAACCATTCTCTAATACCATATGAAACGACTCTATTTAGGCCACTTATAAATGCCATATACATTGTTTTTCAACCAAACTAGAAGCCAATATTATATTAATTAAAGTGTAGCAATAATATAATAACATACAAGTTATTACAATTATAAATGATACCAAACTAACATCCGAAAATGTGGAATCCCATAACATAAATCACATGAAGAACAAGGTCGATTTACACTGCCTACCCATCCAATGCTTATTGAAAAACAAGGTAGTTTAATCTCCCATTCCCATTTATTTAACAAAAAAATTATTAATTCCACCACTAGCTACAATAATTAAGAATGTATTCACATAATCCAATAAATAATTGATGAAATTTTGTCAACAATACCCATAATAAATTGATTGCTAAATCTATTGATTCCAACAAATCTACATCCAAATTTAACATTGGATTAAAAACTCTTAAACATTCCAAGGGACTTCATTACTTCCCCTACTAATAATTCTATTAAAATCACAAATGATTCCGAATTAAAAGGAAAGAATCATTTAATGTACCAATGCTTAGATTATCTATTCCACCCTCGATATATAATTCCAAGGTACTAACTCTAGATTCATTGATGAAAATCAATATAATACATCTGTTTAATTAAAAATCCAATACTTAAAGTATCCACATAGTAAATAACTGCAAACACCTTCCAAATACCAACCTCTATTCAACTTACGTTATCAATTCAATACTAAACACCAAATCATCATAAAGACACCTTGCCAATGATTGCGCTTGAAAAAAATCAGGCATCATTAACACATGGCAACAACAAATGACAATGAATTCAACGGTAATTTCTTCGATTACCTCACCAATCCCCTAGACATTAAGTGAAATTCTCTTAAGAGGCCAAACTCCTTATCGGTTCACCCTAAATATTTTCAAACCACTAAATTGAAAGACTCCAAGTTCATATCAACCATTAAACTAGTGAGTATATCTTCTACTCGTGGTTTCACTCCATTGCTAGTTTTACAATGAAGATAGAGACTGCTAAGTTGACACTATCTTTAGCATTCTAAGATTTTATCGGTACATTGATATTCTCTACACTTTGGAATTTTAACAACTTTATAAGATTC
>JZKD02S0068975.1:244115-256483 GCA_000966675.3 Picea glauca
AGGGTTAAAAATATCATCTCCAAATGTTTCAAATGATCTTCCCAAATCTTGCTAAAAGTCAAAATATCATCCAAGGAGGCTACAATAAACAAGTTCGAGAAATGGTCTTAATATAGATCATCCATCAATCTTAGAAGTGTTTTCATAGTATTGTGTAATATAAATTTCAAATGACTCACTCATGCAATCCATGTGTTTTTTTTAAAGTAATATTCCAAATTATTCTTTGTGTATATTGTCATATTGGTATCCTTACTTCTAATCCAACTTCATGATAACACATGCTTAAAATATTTGGTTGATATGTGCCTTGATTATTTGTAGGGGATATATATATTACAATATGTTAGAATATTAGAATATTAGAATATTACAATGTAATATGGCATTACCATATTACAATGTAATATGGTAATGCCATATTACAATGTAATATGGCATTACCATACTACATTGTAATATGGCATACAATATGGTATACCATATTACAATGTAATATGGTAATACCATATCTCATGTAATTTTTTTTTTTAAACTTAAAACCATCGTCGCAATATCGACGAAATTTCATCGGAAACAAATCTAATATTTTACCACAATCATCGCTATAGCGACGAAAGTTCATCACAATTTGACACGAATTTTTGTCGCACATACAACATCTGCGTCATAAGTTTGGTTTTGAGATATATTTTCGTCGATATTGCCACGTATTTTCGTCGCATGTTGCAACGGTTTTGCATCACACATTCAGCATCTACTTCGTAAGTTATTGGCCTGGCATAAATGTTCGTCGACATTGCAACGAATTTTTGTCATAATTGCCACATTTCTTCGTTGTTATTGCGACGTAAATTCGTCGTAATTGTGACGATGCATAGGGTTAACCAATATTGAAGGTGGTGACACATGGAGCACTTATTTAATCAATGTTTCCATGCACACGTGGATCGTGGATATAGCGACGAAATTATTCTAACAAAAAAAAATCTCGGCTTTCGTGGAAATTGCGACGAATAAGTGTGGGCTTTAATTTTGTTAGGGTCCACTTTTACACCTTCATGAGATACAATATGACCCAAATACTCCACTTATTGAACCCCAAAGGCACACTTGGAAGGCTTTGAATAAATTTGTTTATCTTCCAATAGTTTTAATATTGTATCAACATGTTGTACATGCTCTTCCCAAGATTTGATGTAGATTAGTATGTCATTAAACATAACTAACACAAATTTTCTAAGGAAAGGCTTGAAAATAGAATTCATCAAGCTTTGAAATGTTGAAGGTGCATTATTAAGTCCAAATGTCATAACCAAAAACTCATAATGACCTTCAAGTGTTTTAAATTTTATTTTTTTTCAGAATATCTTCATGCCTCATTATGATTCGATAATATCTCAAATGAAGATCCAACTTAGTAAATATTTTTTCTCCATTAAATTCATCTAATAATTCATCAATGATAAGAATAGGAAACTTATATTTGATGGTAATTTTGTTGAGCTATCTATAATATGGATACATACGCCATGGACCATCCTTTTTTGTAACCATCACCACTGGTAAAGAGAAAGAACTTTGGCTAGGTTGAATGATGTTGATGTCTAACATTTCTTGGATCATATGCTCAATCTCACTCTTCTATGCATATGGATACCTATAAGGCCTAATTTTAGGTGATACACTTCTTGGTTGCAAATGAATATCATGGTCATGATATCAAGCAAGTGGAATACCCTTAGTAATTTCACCAAATACCTTGGAATGATTATTGATATAGATGTCAGAAGATATAGATGTTTGAACATCAAGTGACATAATAGTGAAATTACACCATGGTGTCCCGTTTTGAGTAATGTTGTCACACTATTAGAGATTATCACCATATATGGTTTCCCTTGTATACCTTTAAGCTCAATTTCATTTCCATTTGAGTAAAATATCATGAAAAGATATTGAAAATTAAGGGCCATTATTCCCAATGATTGTAACCATTGGACCCCTAATACAACATCAACACCACCCATTTGGATGGAAATCATGGGACTATCCAAAAAATACTCTCTCATTTTTATCTTAATACTATGGCACTTCCCAAAACAATTTCTGGTACCTCCACCTACAATTGAGATCTTTTTCTAATTTCTAATTGATGTGATTATGGGTACTACTAGAATCAATGAATATTGTTACCATTTTATTTTCATGTATCCTTGTATTGTGAGGGTTTGTGGAGTATTAAAGCCAACCAATGCATGAAAAGAAATCATTGGAGTAGTCTCTTATAGATCTATCTCTTATGATGGTTCCAATTCTTTATCTTTTTCCTCTTCACAGTCAATGTAGAATAATTTCTTGTCATTTCATTTATGCCCTTTACTATACTCATTGTCACAATTGAAACATAGTCCCTTTGATCTTCTTTCATCCATTTGTTGAGGTGTCAAACTTGTCGATTTAGGAGAGGGAACATGGTGCTCTCTATGGTTATCAGTGGCCACCCTTCTAGTAGCCATAATTTTTTTTCCACTTTACTTTCCATACTGAAAGATTTCTCTAGGGATTTAGGTTCGAAGAGAGACACCTCATATTGAATTTTATCCTTTAAGTTCCCATAAAGAGATATAACAAGTTATCCTTAGGAATTTTCTTTACCCTGAGACTAAGCTTTCAGAAATTGTTGAATGTGCTCTGTAATTGGACCTTTTTACTGAAGATTTATAAATTGACTAAATAATGTATCGCTCTTAATATCCCCATAATGTGATATCAATTCATCCGTAAAAATGGACCAAGAGATAATATAATTCTTTTTTATTTCACAAATCCATTGATATCACACAAATTGATCATTTTATTAATAAAAGGATGCAATAGGTACCTTTTGTAATCTTGGTTTTTGGTTTAGATCAAAGAATTGCTCCATTTGGAATATCCATGTTATATGATCTTTTTTGGGTATGTTTTATATTCTTTTCACGAGTAGTAGTTCCTGCGTTGTGCCAAGGGGTTAGAGGGGGCTGTAGGGGCAACACCCCCAAAAAAATATTTTCTGCCTCGGGAAACATGTCACATATTTAGGTGATTTTTTAGCACATGGTTTTTGGCCAATGGTTTTCTATTTCCGGTTAAGGAATTAGGGTTGTTGACTAATCTAGGTCATTGGGTTAGGGTTTTGGATGCTGTTAGATCCTATATGTATATTTTATTGTAAACAATGTATCATGATGGATGAATATAGAAATTTTTGTTTTCCCAATTTGGGTTTCCAGAGGAAAAATATCTGTGTAATGTTTGTATTTGCCATTGTATCTTTTTTGTTCTTTTATTGAAAATTTGTTTGTAGTAAATATTGTACAAGGTTAAAATACACATTTTGTATCAGATATTTGTTGGCTTTAGGGGGATGCCTTTGTGGTCAAGGGTTTGGCTCGGTATTGTGATAATCCTTGTTACAGTGAGAGATCTGTGATATTGAGTTTTCAGGTGAAAATAAATGGCAAGCAATTCAAAAATGGAGATCGAGAAGTTTAATGGGAAAAGTTTTGAGCTGTGGAAGCTCAAGATAGAATATATGTTGGTGGACAGAGATCAGTGGATCATGGTAGATCTAGGTACTTCACCTACAAGAACTTCAACAGATGACTGAAAAATTTTTGATTGGAAGGCAAAGAGCACAATCCGACTGTGCCTCTCAGATTCGATATTACTGAATGTGTCAGAGGAAGCTATAACCAAGGATTTATGGGAAAAGTTGTGGAAGTTATATCATCCTAAGTCCCTAATAAATATACTATTCCTAAGACATAAGTTGTATAATCTAAGGATGAGATATGGAGACTCGGTGGCAGAGCATTTGAACACCTTCAATACTATGGTAAGTTAGTTAGTATCTGTTGAGATTAAAATTTCAGATGAAGATAAATGTATTAGTTTATTGTGTTCTTTACCAAACTCCTGCGATAGTCTGGTTGTGGACATAGGTATAAATACAACTTCCTTGAATTTTGATGAAGTGGTCTCATCCTTATTGTCAGAGGAGATGAGACGGAAGAATATGGAAGGACAAAGCACAAACGCATTATTTGCAAGAGGACGTTCCCAGGAAAGAAATAGATCTAAGTTCTCAAGTGGGATATCTAAGTCCAAGGGTAGATCTAAATCTCCCAAAAAGTTTGTAAAGGTATGTTGGAGATGTGGAAAATAAGGGCACTACAAGAAGCATTGTAGATCCAAAGTTGAGAAAAAGAAGGGATCTGAAGAATCTCCTTCTACAAAAGAAAAGACCTCCAAGGAATAAGGAGGGTTTTGTACTTGGATTCTTCAAGCACACATGCAGATCATGAGGCATGGTTGGATGACTCTGGTGAATCCTTTCATATGACTCCCCACAAGGAGTGGTTCTGCGAATACGAAAGGTATGATGGAGGTAATGTTTTCTTAGGTGATGATTTGACAACCAAAATCATAGGATGAGAAAAATTCAAGTTGAGGCTCATAGACGAAAGGATTAGAATACTTCCAGGTGTTCTGCACATCCTAGGTTTGCCCATAAATTTGATTTATGTAAGCTAAATGGACGATGCAGGGGTAAAAAAAATATTTGAAAAGAAAACCTATAGGATGGTTCGAGGAGTAAGAGTGTTGATGAAGGGAGATCAGTTTGGAAATCTGTATAAGATGAAAGGAAGAACTATTAGTGATGGGTGTAATAGTTCCATTGTTCCTAGTATTGGAGTTGAAGAAGAAAGAACTCCTACAGTCTCTAGAGAAAAGGTTATGCTATGGCATCAAAGACTGGGGCATATCGGAGAGAAGGGTCTTCGACTACTACACGGTAAAGGTATGGTTGAATGTACGTCTAACTGCTCTCTGGATTTTGATTTCTATGAACATTGTCTATATGGGAAGCAGAATCGGGTAAGATCCCCCTCTGGTGCAATGTTGGCAGAAGGAATTTTACAGCTAGTTCACAATGATGTTTTTGGACCTGTGTCGGTCCCATCATTGAGAAAATCTATGTACTATGTCTCATTTATATATGAATTCTCGAGGAATAATTGGATATATTTCCTCAAGAAGAAATACAAAGTATTTGATATGTTTAAAGAGTTTAAGGCTCTTGTTGAGAATCAAACAGAGAAAAGAATTAAGGTGCCAAGGACAGATAATGGCGGAGAGTTCTGCAAGAATGAATTTGAAGAATTATGTAAGAAGTGCGGTATATAAAGGCAGAAGACTACTCCATATACACCTCAACAGAATGGAGTTGTAGAAAGGAAGAACAAGGCGCTGATGGAAAAAGCAAGGTGAATGCTCATTGTTGTCGGGTTAGGGAAATAATTTTGGGCAGAGGCAGTGGGTATTGCATGTTACCTGGTCAATATATCACCCTCATCAACGTTGGATGATAAGACTCCACAAGAGGTATGGACTGGTAAGGAACCTTCTCTCTCATACATCTCAAGGTATTTGGATGTGATGCATATGTTCATGTTCCAAAGGAAAACATGAGTAAGCTAGATAAGAAGGCCGAAAAGTGTATCTTTATTGGATATAAAGATGGTATCAAAGGTTATAATCTTTGGAACCCATAAACTAAGAAGGTAGTGCATAGCCGAGATGTGGTATTTAGAGAAATTAAGGATGTTGTTAAACATGAAATCCTACCAAGTAAGGAAGAACTAGAGAAAATATAGTTTGATTTAAAGGATGATGAGCCAGACTCTACAGAAGAATAGGAATCAAAAGAAGAAGATCCTCATACTTCAGTATTGAGGAGATCGGTTTGAGAAAGAATGCTACTAGAAAGGTATAATCCATTTGATTTCCATTCAAGTTTTTCTTTGTCTATTACTGATGATGATCCCAGAACTATCAGGGAGGCAGTGGATTCAGAGGATGGAAATATATGAAAAAGGGCCATGGACGAAGAAATGGCATATTTGGATAATAATGAGGCTTGGTATCTAGTGGAGTTGTCAACAAGAATAAATCCTATTGACAACAAATGGGTATTTAAAAATAAGTTGAATGCAGAAGGAAAAGTGGAGAAATACAAAGCTCGATTAGTAGAAAAGGGTTATTTCCAGGTTGAGGGAATTGATTTTGGTGAGATTTTTTATCCTATTTCCAAGTTAACCTCTATAATATTTCTGCTATATGTTGTTGCTGCATTTAATTTTGATATAGAATGGATGGATGTGAAGACAACATTCCTACATGGGGATCTAGAAGAAGAAATCTATATGAAGCAACCATAAGGTTATACTATGAAGGGAAAGAAGGAGTTGATATGCAAGCTGAAAAAGTCCCTGTATGGTTTAAAACAATCACCAAGGATGTGGTATCAAAAATTTGATACTTATATGCTGGTACTTGGCTTCACAAGAAGCAAAGAGGGTCACTGTGTGTATTTGAAATTAATTGGGGATCATTCGATTTATTTGGTCTTGTATGTGGATGACATGTTGATAGGAAGCAACAAGGAGATTATCTAGGATGTGAAAACTTAGTTGTCCTCTAAATTTGACATGAAGGATCTTGGTGCTTCAAATTTCATTTTGGGCATGGAAATTAAAAGAGATTGGAAAAAGAGGAAAATATGGTTAAATCAGAGAAAATATGTCGAGACAATATTGCAGAGGTTTAATATGAAGGAATGTAAACCGGTCAAGGTTCCTATTCCTGTTGGTGTAAAGTTATCTGCCAATCAGTGCCCCAAGACACATGAAGAGGAGGATTACACGTCTCATGTTCCATATGCGAGTGCAGTTGGTAGTTTGATGTATGCAATGGTCTATACTAGACCGAACATTGCACATGCAGTGGGAGTTTTGAGCAGGTATATGTCAAAACCAGGGAAGGAGAATTGGACAACAATAAAAAGGGTTTTCAGGTATTTGTGTGGCACTGCTAGTTATGGATTATGCTACCAAGGAGGAACGAGATTGGACAAAGTGGTGTATATACATGGCTTTGTGGATGCATACTGGGTTGGAGATATGGATCATAGGATATCTACAAGTGGGTATGTGTTTAACCTATTTGGAGGAGAAATAAGTTGGATGAGCAAAATACATGATGTAGTGGCACTTTCAACTATAGAAGCTGAATACATGGAAACCACTCATGCAAGTAAGGAATCAATATGGTTACAAAGATTGTGTTCAGGTATTGGGTTGGTACAACAAGCTGTAAGGATAGAGTGTGATAGTCAGAGTGCAATTTTTCTAGCGAAGAACTCGACTTATCATTCAAATACAAAGCATATTGATATTCAATATCACTTTGTGAGAGACATGATTGAAGAAAATAAATTATTTCTGTTGAAGGTGGACACTTTGAAGAATGTTGCAGACTCATTAGAAAAATCTGTGAGCACTGAGAAGTTCTCTTGGTGTAGAGGATCCATGGGCATTGTTGCCCTGGATTGTTGACCGTGTAACCCTGTAACCCCTTGTATGCAAAGAAAAAAAAAGTAGTAGAGTTTTGAGTAAGTGTTATATTCTTTGCATGAAGGGGGGTGAGAGGGGGGTGCAGGGGAAACATGTCACATATTTAGGTGGTTTTTCGGCACATGGTTTTTTGTCGATGGTTTTCTATTTCTGGTTAAGGAATTAGGGTTGTTGACTAATCCAGGTCATTAGGTTAGGGTTTTGGATGTTGCTGGCTCCTATATGTATATTGTATTTTTAACAATGTATCATGATGAATGGATATAGAATATGTTGGTTTTCCCAGTTTGGGTTTCCAGGGGAAAAATCTCTGTGCAATGTTTATATTTTCCGTTGTATCTTTTCTGTTCTTTTACTGAAAATCTGTTTGTAGTAAATATTGTACAAGGTTAAAATCTACAATCTTTACCATCAAAATTCCTCATATTGATCTTTGGAATGGAGTAGTTCCTTGGTGCCACATTGAAACCTTGATGATGTTGATCTTGAAGTAATGAATGATTATGAAATTCAATATTTTTTCTCCCCAATTGTGATAAAATACTCCCCATATGTGATTGAGTATGAAATCCATTTTTCTCCTTATTTTCATGATTTACTTGGATATTCATATCTCCTTTAGAGAGTCTCTCACACTAGTACATATGACCAAAATTTCCACGGTTTTTCATTGCTATTGGCCACACTTATCCGTCGCAATTTTCACGAAAGCCAAGACTATTTTTCGTCGCTATATCCACGAACAAGGTGTTCGTGGATATAGTGATGAAATTATCTCTCCATGTGTCATCACCATCAATATAGGTTAACCTTATACATCGTCACAATTACGAAAAAATACCATGGAAATGTAAAAAAAAAATGTGGAAAGTTGCGACGCAAAAGCATGGCAATAGCGACGAAAATTTATGCCAAGACAAAACTTACGACGCAGATGTTGTATGTGCGATGGAAAACTATGGAAAATTGCGACGAACTTTCGTCGTTATTGCGACACGTCCTTTAAGTTTAAAAAAAATATATACATGAGATATGGTAATACCATATTACATTGTAATATGGTATAACAAATTACAATGTAATATGGTAATGCCATATTACAATGTAATATGGCATTGCCATATTACATTGTAATATGTTAATGCCATATTACAATGTCTCTACTTTCTCAACAAGATGCAAGAAGTTATTTTTAAAAACAACTTGGATAACGATTTGTCCTGACTGGGATGGTGACCTTGGCATTCAACAAGATAGGAAGTAATTCATTGATGACAAGTCTATCAAGTGTGTAGGTCCACTAGTGTATGTATATTATCTGCTAAGTGGTAGACTTGAACTTCCTCTTCCAGAATAGATGGCTTATATAGCTTGAGATGATTGACATAAATGATATTATGGATGTCTAGCAAGGAAGGGAAATATTAATGACAACCATTGTCATTAATATATTGAATAAAAATATAGGGAAAACAACAAATAGGCTTTAGTTTTTTATGATGCTACCCCTTAAAACATTGTTTGCCCATATACAACCAAAGTCAATCACCAATTTGAAACTAGACAAAGTCTTGATGGTGATCCTAGAGGGATTTATAATGAGATAGAGAGGATTGAAGGGCATTAGTAACCAAATAATGAATGCTAGATAATTTATGAACATATGAGATTCTATACATTTTACCTCGCCTTATAGGAAATTATATCCATAAGATGCGAATAATAGCAAGATGCAAAGAATGAGAAATGCAAGAAAGTATATAGGGGTAATATGAGGGTCTTTGCAATGTACATGATATATATTGTTGTTGTGAGAGAATCCTCCATCAACTAGGCCTATATATCCCATGACGTACATGTGAAGACCCCTATGACTTGAGAATTAGTGTAAGGTAAAACTACAAGGTGCTCCATGTGGATTAGTGTAATGCTAGGCAAGTAGAAGACAAATGAGAAATAAAGATTAGTAGGAAAACATTGCATGTTAAACACACAATTTTGACATGGGGGAACAACCAAATTTAATCACTTCATAAGAATGATAGAAACTAAACTATGAAATGTAAATAATGAAATAAAAAAAAATAATCCTAACTATCATGTAAATGATGCAATGGCTAAATTAAGAGATTAGAGATGAGAAATTTCTAATTATTATTAATGGAACAATAACTAGAACATGTAAGTAAACCGTGAGTGAGCCTAACAATAATAATATCTCAACTATAAAATCATTGATAAGATTAAGAGTGACAAGGAGATACTTGCACTTACTTATACATGAGGTAGGATGGTGTAGGAACATGTTTAGCTATATACCTACATCACAGAGGTTGGCATATAACCACAAGTGAGGTAGGATTAGCAACATGATCTCTTATGGAAAGTATGGAGGATAGATTAAAAGGTAAAGATGGGAGATTGTGGTGTTAGGGTAGTTCTAACAAAGGCAGGAGAAAGAAGTTGATGACATTGGCATGACATTGGAAAAAGTCGTTAGTTGACATAAATCAACTGAGAGTGAACATGAGTGAGAGAGGAAACACACTCTCATATAGGGTTATCACAAGAATAAATGTAACATATGGCAACTTGTATTTAAAGTGAGAATAACAAATGACATTCATTGTTCTAGGATTTCTATAGTCATTAAGGCACCATACACTAGTCAAGGACATAGCATGAGGCCCATGTGACATACGATAATCTAGAGAGTGTGAGCATAATAGGCATCATAAACTAGTAATATAGAGTCATAAAAATCACAAAAACAACACATGATATCCTAGATTTAGTGCAAGAATGAGAGGTGGCATACATCAATGGGGTATTCTATGCAAGCATAGGGGGCAACATGCATCAACCTAAGTTCAATGCAAGTGTAGAGGTGAAAAATACCAATGGTACTAGTGGAGGAGAGAGAATAAAAGGAAGATATGATGTCACCATTGGGAGGGGCTCCATAGTTGCAAGATATGGAATGTGACCATTAAGGGGGACATCTTGGAAAACTGACCAAAGAAGTGATAGTTGATCCTAACTAGGTAGAGGTTATATCAAGTAGGGTCTTTCTTGAGATAATTACCTATAAGGGACCCATCAATATTATGACAGAATAAAAATGGAGAAAAAGGGGTGTAAGGAAGAAGAGCTAAGGAGGAGAGGAAATACTTTCCCCAAGCATTTGAAGGACTAGGAAAAGAGGAAGAGTATGTAGGAGAGCATGGAACACTAGGAGAGGAAGACGACAAGGGGAGAACTAGATAATATTGGGTGCTACCAGGTAAGAAGTGGCTAGAGTTGATAATGGGAAGTCTAAGCTAGCCTAAAAAAAACTCCCAATAGGAACAAGGCTTCATTCAACTTGATAAAAATGTGTTAAGACATGGGGCCTTTTTAATGTTAGCAAATGTTGATTTTGACAACTAATAGAAAGATAAGGAAAATAGAAGGCATAGAATAACAAGGGGATACCTCATTTTTGTATCCAGTGAGAGGACAAGGGAAAGCAATTATGGAACTAGGTATAATAGATCATATATGTATTTTGTTAATTCGTGTGTGGTAGAAAAAAAAATATTGAGTTAAAAATCATTGGGGAGGTTTGAGATTTAGAATGAGAATAATAGAGTGAGAGTGCACCCAGGTGGAAGGATGAGAATGCATTATTTAGAGAGTTTGGAAGAGGGATAGTGCAACCATATGAGATGAGATGGATTGATGTGATGTAAAAGTGAGAGAGAAAGGTATTTATGTATTATGTTTTGTTGCGTCTTAACATTATAAGTAAGAGGTATTGCAAGAGGTGAGTTCATAGTTTTTGTCAGCTTTATAGAGTTGATAATTATTGCAATGAGCATATTATAAAGAATTTCTTTGTTTTTGATTGGGTAGAAGGATGAGAAGGTATCATTTGGAATGTGTGGAAGAGAGAAAGTGAAACCATATGAAATGGTTGTATGTGAGTTACAGCTAAGAGAGAAAGATATTTATGTAGGATGTCATGGGCACATCATTACATGGGAAGGGTATTGCAATAAATATGAGTTCATAGGTTTTGTTATCTTTAAAGAGTTTATAGGTATTTCAATGGACATATTATAAAACATTTCATTGTTGTTCATATGATATTTTCAAGACTAAATTAGAGTAATCAAGGGGAGATACATAGCATTCAACATTCTCTTGAAAAATCCCTATGACAAGGGTGACTCCACAATGTTTATTAATGAGAAGATGAGTTCCGTTCTATTGTAAAAATCCCCAATGATAAGGAAAGGGGTGAGGAGTGATGGAAAATGCGATTATTTTGGTTTCAATTGTCAAGGATTATAGTGGCAAGTTGGTCTTTGATCTAACAATTATGACTAAAAAGGAGACTTAGAGAGGGGAATAAATTTCATTCGTCATTATGAGTAATGAGGTATCTTTTTCAATAGAGTTTTGAATAGGGACTATTTTTTGTTGGGGAGAAGTGGCCAAATATTGGTGTACCCTAGGATCATCAAGGGATTTCTCATGTATTTACAAGTATTTGGATGTGAATTATTATTATAAGAATAAGAATTTTGTAGTAGTGTCCTTTGGAGCCTTATAATACTTGCACTAACATGTGGGATGAGAGGAGGGGTCTAGATTATTGGGATTAGCTTCATGCATTGTTTAATAGGAACTAGGATTTGGAATACGGATAACAGTAAGGTTAAGATTATGGAAATGCATGAAGTGAGGGATCTTTTCTAATTTTTTTTCCACAATCAGGATATGGATAAAGACTTTGTATATGGGGGTTATCTAAAATAGTTATACTTCTTTATAAAAAAAACTACAAGTAAACCAAAATTATATTTAAAATACCTCTTTAGGGTTCTTGATTTATAGTTGAAATTTGAGCTAGGTAAAGAGTGT
>JZKD02S0068975.1:258006-269804 GCA_000966675.3 Picea glauca
GCGAAGGAGAATATTTAGAATATTTTTATTAAAACTAAATTTAAATGTGATTTAGGGAAAGTTGGAGGTTCTAAAACTCTATAAAATAAAGGGAAGATGAGGAAGAAGGGGATCAAATGTTAGTGTAACGTTACGCTGCCGGATTTGCGACTTGACTGATTACTTGTGGGGAGTTGGGTTTTCTCAGCTAGTAGAGGAGTGGTAGCTCGGCCTTGCGAGGCGAGCTGGGAAGCTAGACTTACCATCTGGATTTTGTGTGGCCCCTTTGCGGCTCGGGGGGCTAAGGGGGAAGCAGAGTACCCCTAGCGATTGGCTAGGAGGTACCGGTGTAGTCTCGACGGTCGGCGAGCAGGATTGCACGGAGCGCGCGGGAAACTTTCAGAGCAGGCAACAGGCAAAGGTACGCCCTTCGGTTGAATAATAGACACTGTAGGAGGTATGATTTAAATCTGTAGGTGTATTATTAGTGGATGTAAATGGAGTAATTAATATGCCCAACAATTTCCTGAAATTTTATGTCTGAAAATCTATTGTGACTGAAATTTTATGCTTGAGTTTATACTAAATTATTGTCTGTTCAATTTCTGAAGTTTTATGACTGAATTGACTGAATCCCACTCGTCTGAACGCATGTCTTGTTAGAAATTCCATGTCCTAAAAGCTTTAAGGGTCGGATCAACTATAGTGCAACTTGCGTTAGGATTGGGCAACGTAAGGGGTGTTGAAATTTTATGTAGTGTAACCTTCTTGCTGGAAATTTACATAATAACCCTTTAAGTTCAAAACTGACTGTAAATCCTGGTTGGGTTAGAATTGCACGTTTAATCCTTGACTAAAATAGCCCGGCTAAAATGCAGTTATGGTTAGAATCTGCATGTCCGGATGCATCAATTTCTGAATGACTGAACACATTTTGGTTGAACGGGTTGAATCTCTTGAAGTCGCGCTGTGACTGGTCAACCGTGCTTAAGTTGAGTCGGAGGCTCTGTTAAGGTTGGGGCATTCTATGTTCTGTTTCCATTCAGTTCGCCCCTTCCATCCACCATTAAACCCTTTTTAGCTCGTCTCTGCAACTATCATTTTACCAGTGTTCTAGCCCCCGCCACAATATTTAGTTACCTCACCTCTTCACCTCTGCTAGCTTTGTAGAGTCGTTCCTGAAACGATGGAATCCTTCTCCCTCTGCGAGCTGAACCCAATTGTCAGTGACTACCTCTGCAAGTCACGATGTGTATAGCGGAAATGGTGTCTCTAAGACACGGCCTGGCTAACCCACCAATTTTAGCTCTTGGTCCATGGATTTCGCCTGACGGTTGCCATGTCAAGATTTCTGATTCTCTGTCCTGTACCCACGACCCTTCGATTTTGGTGCCGTTGACCCCTTCATTCCCTTTCTGTCGGCAACAAGATATGGAAGGATTCGCTGGTTCCCTTACTCTGTCAGCCCTAAATTCTGTGGTTGGCGCGATTATCCAAGGCGTTGTAGACTGCGCAAGCTGCCTGCTGTTAGTTTTTTCTGCAAGCACTATCTATGGCATTATCTTGGGAATAACTGTTTCCTTCCCTTTCTTTAGTCTATGCAATAATAAGGGAACAAATATTTGAAACGCGTTGGATTCATTGAGAAGGCGGTGGATATTATTTCTCTATTTAACAAGTGGGAAGAATGTCATTTATTGCTTGGATTAATGTTAGCTTTATCTATACGCTCTCTTGTGCGTATTGTGTTAGTGTGTTAATGGCTTCAATATGTTTTAAAGGTGTAAATGGCTTCAATTAACCGAAAGTGCACATTTTTAAATTGTTTTTGATATTACACCTTAATACTTAAGTTATCCTTTAATGCCTTCAACATGCTGCGATCCAGGTCATTGCCCGAATTTGTTTGTTGTTGAGCAAAACACTTATTGGTGTAAGTCTCTTTCCCCTCCTGTCATGACCATAGCGCAGTAGGGGTGAGAAGGAACTCTCGATAAATCCACCATTTTATTGATTAATGAATACCATACCTGTCATTATCTTTCAGTCTCATTTTAAATCCCCTTTTTAATGTTTAGGTTACTTTAAGAAGGAACCCGTTCCCTTGCGTCTTCGACTATATGTTGTTTGGTTATCACTACCTTAAGTGAATTCAAATTCAATCCTACAGTTAGTAACAACCTTCTATTCTAGGGGAGGAATTTCGGAAATAAAATCCAGAACGAATTCTGTTCGGTGAGAGTTTTTCTTCTTAATTGTTTTAATGGAACCAATCTGAGGTAGAGATTTTGCAGAAGTATACATCTGCACAGTATAGGTCGTAGTGTTGATTGATTGTAAACGTGTTTAAGTAATAGCTCGCCGCCTGGAATACCTTAAATGTATTTATAACTTGCGTTCCCTTCTTTTTATAATTTCAGATATTTAAAACATATGATGCAGGTGAAATCTCGAGTCATGTGCATGTCAGTTAGAATTACAGTCATTGAGTGGTAGTTGGCAAGTTTAAACTAATCTAATAATAGTCTGTTGATGCTCTAAAATTGGAATTATTATAACCTTGGAAGAACTACTTAGTTTGCGTAGTAAGGGATTAACTAGCACTAGTGAAGAAGGACTGGATTTTTAGGATGAGAATTTGACCTTGTTACATGAGAAACGAATGTGGTTTTTAGATTGCAGTTAGGATGGCTAATGTCAGCATACTGTTATTGTATTTTGTGTAGGTGAAGTTACCATAATATATTTTTATCACAAATGAATATGTAATGATAATACACTACAAAATATAAATGTTGACGTTATGGTTGGTAATTGTCAAATGAAGGTTATGGATTCTTATTTCCATATTATTGCAATATAAAATGAAATGCTATTATGATTAGTAATATATCTGTTGGCAACCTACAAGAAGTGAGGAAATTGATCTTTGGTTTGCAAGTTGTTTAACATTAATGTAATATGAAGGACTGTAAGGTAATGTAATGCTAAGGCAATAGTGTAATATTTTATGTTAATACTAATATACAGGGTAAGATAAATGTTAATGGGTTCATCATTTATGGTAAGGATGTCACAGTTATTTATTATAGTTAATACAAAATTGCAATGTGATGGTTGTTATTGCATGTCGTTGTGATATAAGGGTACCATGGGTATCATTTCATGGCAATGCTTCTACCATTTTGCTGTTAGTGATAGCTTACAATTATATTGTCCTTGAACTAAGCACAATAAGATTTCATGACTTAATAAATGGGGGATTGAAATCAATTAGATTTAACTTATGCTAAATGTGCTCATCGGTTAATGAAATTAAATGGAGTAATTGCCTGGTAATCCATCACTATTGAGTCTTAGAAATCTCCTTGTCATTAATATTGGTTGGTCATTGTCTGAGTCCTTTTGTCTTGCGTCTCCGTAGAGGACGTGGTTATTCTCGGTTTTTGTTGCGCTTGGTTGTATTAATTTCGTTGCTTGGCCTGCTTGTGTTAGGCGGGATGTAGACGCCTCCATGTTCCTCAGAACAGTCGCCAACCCTGAGACCTTAAATGGTTAAAATCGATGGGAACCTGGGCTTGAGCGTTGATTATGTGTCTTGGAGGTCCTAACCATTGCAGGGTAGGACGGGTGGGTAGTCATTTTACTTATTGTCGTTGATCGTCATTTATGCATGCAGTTACTTGTTGTGCATCCTTGTGGTCTTGTTATGTTCATCATGGTTGCGTCTTATTCGTCGTCGGGCGGCGACGCAGAGTCAAATGTGTTTGTTTCCTTTGTACACGCGCACACACATCTTTAAAACACACAAAAAAAAATCTCCTTGCACCTGTTATCAGAGTTTGTTGTCGTAATGAGGAGGGTAGTTACAACAAGGTAATATATAAGTATAAGTCAGGAAATAAATATCTACAATCACAGTAAATATTTCTGATTCGGAAGCATACATACCGGAATGGGTACTCTTCTCTATACTATCACTGGACATGTGCACCCTTGTATGACACGGTGTTTGATGAATACCACTGGATTCACTACTGCGGTAGTATTGTTGCTTGAAAACAAACATAAATACTTAGTTAAGGGTGATATAATAAAATATGAATAGACTTTACAAGCATGCTACTGCGGTTTGATTATTCATTTCATTTACCTGCGTGGCTGGGGAGATAGGAGTTTGGCCCAAGGTTTTTCTATATTCAATCACACTTTTAAAACCATGCTTGTAACCAAGGTTTAGGTCCTCCTCGGTGGTAGCAGTGTCGAACATATTTAACTGCAATGCATAACACCATTAAAATTACCAATAACAAAAACATATATTTGTTTGCTACTATTAAATAAATATCAACCACAGTTAATCATTTAAGTCTTACTATTCGGGCTTTTAGTTTTCCGTAGCCACCCTAGCCTAGTTTATGCTGGCCATGTTTTTCCACTCTAGCCTTTGTTTCTTTGGAGGTGTCTGGTAGCTTACATATGGAATTTTTGAAAAAAAATAGATATTGGAATTGTTACTTAAAACATGAAAGAAAAACATAAATGCTCATATTTCACTGATAATATTACATGTGTTGTACCTTTCTTGACTAGCTCGTGGTTTTCGTCCTTTTTTTTAAAACAATTTATCCTTTGCATCCTCTATTAGCGCCTTCCACTCTTTCTCGGGAACCATGGGAGGGTGTTCGTGCTTGAGGTCTATTTGCAATTTCTCCCTATACTGGGCCTTGGTATATTTTAAATTCTCGCCGGCTAACTTTGTAACCACTTTCTTGTTCAAAGTGTTACCGAACAAGTTTACCATGTGATCTATTAAATCATCTTTCTTTTTTCTATCTTGACCATTCCACCGTGTGCAAAAGGTGAGGCCAAACAACTCCAATGATTTGTCATTTAAGTTTCTATAGAAAACATTGTTTCCTGCAGAAACATCTTATCCATTAATTTATAATAATCTCAACAAATGTCCATTTCAATTTCATGGAAAAAATGAATCAATTAATTAACAATTACCTACAATCTTTTGAATCTTGATCGAAACACATGCGTCATCCACCAGAAAGGTGAAATCTAGTGATCCAGTGCTTTTAATTTGTTCTGCTCCATGCAGAATAGTATCATGTCCATCTACAGTATGTTCCTCTACGAAGTCATGTGGAGTCCCAGGCTCCAAATCATCATGCTCCGACGTGGCATGCTGGTCAAAATCATTTCTCTCATCAATGGATTCAAGGGGAACCTTAGGAGGCTCCAAAAGCCTCACATACACTTTGCTATGTCAACCTTTTTTTTGCATTGGACTATCATTTCTACCTATACCAGTTGCAGGATCGACAGGTTCCCCATGCACGGGGTTCAAAAACTCCTACAAACGGAAACAATTACTTCATCGGATCATATACAAAATATAAAACAAAAAAACGGATATGAAATTGTCATAGCTGATAAAAATATGTGAAGATGCCACTTACCCCAAAATTAGTTATTGTATTTTATAGCTCTACAATTCTTTCCCCGTCCTCCTGTGTCAGGGGTCTTTTGCTAAGAAAACCTAGATATTTTATGTTAGCCTTCTTCAAGGCCTTCGTTACAGTTGTCATTGGGTCAGTCAAATAAAATATTTCATCCTCATCAATATCCTCTGTGGGAGCCTTCCCACGTTGACCATGCCACAATATATTGATGAATAAAATTAATGAGATGAACTTTAGCAATTGAGAAATTTAGTTTTTGTAGTCATAAGTTGTTACTGTATTTAACATTTACCTGGTGAGGCACTGCGGGTTCCTTTCCACGGTCACCCTAGACAGATGTAGTGGGGGATTTTTGGACACGGTCACCCTGGAAAAATGTTGACACAATAAATCAATCAACAAAAGTTATGAAATTCATCTGTAACATTAAAAAAATGAAATATTGTAGTAATATCAGAAAAAAATAACAAAATTTTATAAATTTAGTTGTTATAGTCATAAGTTGTTATTTTATTTAACATTTACCTGGTGAGGCACTGCGGGTGCCTTTCCACGGTCACCCTGAACAGATGTAGCGGGTGATTTTCGGACATGGTCACCCTGGACAGAAGTTGACACAATAAATCAATCAACAAAAGTTATGAAATTCACTTGTAACATTTAAAAAATGAAATATTGGAGTAATATCAAAAAAAAAATAATGAAATTTCAGAAATTTAGTTGTAGTAGTCATAAGTTGTTACTGTATTTAACATTTACCTGCTAAGGCATAGTGGGTGCCTTTCCATGGTCACCCTGGACAGATGTAGCGGGTGATTTTCTGCCACGGTCACCCTGGATAGATGTTAACACAATAAATCAATCAATAAAAGTTATGAAATTCACCTGTAACATTAAGAAAATAAAATATTGCAATAATATCAGAAAAAAAAAATGAAATTTCTGAAATTTAGTTGTTGTAGTCATAAGTTTTTACTGTATTTAACATTTACCTGCTGAAGCAAAGTGGGTGCCTTTCCACAGTCACCCTGGATAGATGTTGACACAATAAATTAATCAACAAGAGTTATGAAAGTAATTGTAAAAAATTTATGCAGTAAAAATTTGAAACATTGCAGCGATAAATTGTAACAATGATTGATCAAAGGTAGAGTTGAATGGTATGTAACTTATTTACCCCCATAGTCACACCCCCTCCATATATTCGATTTAAGTTGTAATCGATCAACAACTCTTCACCTGGAACTATTTTTTTTGTTGCACATACAAATATACAATTTCATTCTCGTGCCTCAAATATGAAATTCGGTTTCTTAGTTGTTGCCACTGGTCGTGTACTATTTATAAAGCCCACAATGTTTCCAGTAGCTTTTAGCCTTCCATCAATATACATAGTTGCCCCTTTATTTTGATTGTTATCTAGTAGTTGTATATAATTTGCGGCAACTCCGTATGTCCACATACTTTGTGTATATCAGACCAACATCAACGAGTGACTATATTTGTATAATGGTCCGACATACTCCATCAATTCAGTTACAGTGCCATAGTTGACCTTTATGCCATCCATGGAAAATAACCCCAATCCATGTAAGGACGAAGGAGCAATGCGATACATCCTCCCACCGATGAAGAAATATGTGTCCACTTCAAGTAGCTCCTTAGGTTCCCATCATTGCACTAGATGTTTATACCTCAAGGTCAACTCAATGTCACCTATGCTCTCAACGTCATAATTATACGACCCTCCATTGGCAATAAAAAATTGCATGCGGGTATGAAATCGTTTCCTTACCTTTTCCAACCTAGTTTATCTAGAACCGATAGATCTAGTACAACACATCTCACTTTCAACCTCTCTTAGTATATCTTGATCATCACTCAAGGAAGATAGATCTGACAGATACCTATTTGGTGGTACCTACACTCGTTAAAACAAGAAGATAATTTATCATGCCAATATACGTTTTTGGTACCAATACAGTTGCATACAGTTGCATTTAGTTGCTTAAAGTTGAAATTGCCACACTTATCCGTCATATAGTTGCATATAGTTGCATAAGTCGCATAATTTCATAAGTTGCATATAGTTTCATAATTGCATAAGTTGCATTGTTGCATAAAGTTGCATGTTGCATAAAGTTGCGTAAAGTTGCATAAGTTCCATAAAGTTGCTTAAGTTTCATAAGTTGCATGTTGCATAGTTGCATATAGTTTCATATTTGCATAGAGTTGCATACGAAATTGTTTCAATATAGTTGCATATAGTTGCATAAGTTGCATTGTTGCATAAATTTGCATATATTTGCATATAAGTTGCATAAAGTTGCATATAGTTGCATATCCCCCGATGCTTAGTGGAGAACTGAATTTGAGACCTATCAAAGAGTTTGAGTGGGGATCGATAGTTTGGAAATCCATGATTCTGGAATTTCACATATTTGGAAAGTGCCTTTAGTGGCTGGTGGGGAATGGAGGAAAGGTCTGATTTGGAAATAATGTTGGAGGGGAGGGATCTATGGGGGGTGTCTAAACAGATTGATCCAACACGATGTTTTAATACGTGACAATCTATCACATAATTTGTTACTTTAAAGCTTTCAGATAGCCATTGACTATCTAGCTCCAAAAATGAGGGCAATAGCATCAGAAATGAATTGCCACGTAGTGACACAGAATTTAATCTCACATGGAAAATAGGGCCAACTTTTACTCATGCACATAAAAACCAAAAGCACTGATGCAGAGTACCATATGCATTGGGTTGTTGGCTCACCACATGGTTGGAATTTCAAACTTAAATAATCAAATTTGACAGTTTTGATAACTCCAATATTAGTTTTCACTTTATCATCAATATTAAGAATATTGATGAAAGACATTTTCACTATATTTGATGGTGGGAAAATTTCTCCATAAGAGACAATTTCCCTGTAAAATTTCATTAGTGTTCATCACTGTTACATGAGATTTCAAAACCTGAAACTTGTGTTTTTCGTGCCTTCTATGGAAGCACACGGTTAAGAACATGTGTTTCTTCCAAAGAGGTCACACATTCAAATCCAAAGAGGAGTAGGGTATGTATACCTCCATACGATTTAGTGGTGAAATTTGAACAATCAATGAGGGACAATAATTGGGTTGTAGGTCTAAAGGATTGTCTCAACTATTGTGGAAATTCTAAGCATGGTTTCTGTCCAACCATCCTTTTTTCATCCACATTTTCAAAAACAAGTTTCCCCAACTTCTATGGGCTCTTAACAACCACTAAAACATGGTAAATTTATACCATTTACAATGATAACAACGATCAAAACAACAATGAAAATTATGGACATGGCTTGATTCTTGTTTCATAAACTATATTAAAAAAATAATACATGATTTATTATATTACAATTAAGGGTCAAAACTAGGATATTACAAAAGGGAATTCAAATAGTGCATTCAAGCATATGCCATTGACATAACGACGTGTTTAGAAAAGCAATGTCATATAACACAAGGGGCTTGCAAGTTTCCATCCAAGGATTGAGCGATTTTAGCTCCCAGAAGCTCCATGGTAAGTGTTGTGGGATTGGTATATGGAAAGGTGATGTGATAGAAATATTAATCTTAAGCATCCAAGTATTGTCTCATGTTTCATCTATGCTTATTGGCATTGTTCCTTATCACTAAAGACATCGAT
The DNA here is from genome assembly GCA_000966675.3 of Picea glauca. Taxonomy (NCBI): domain Eukaryota; kingdom Viridiplantae; phylum Streptophyta; class Pinopsida; order Pinales; family Pinaceae; genus Picea; species Picea glauca. Next base: position 267,148 of record JZKD02S0068975.1, read on the forward strand.
CAAATTTTGAAGCAAGATGAGTTATTTGATGACATTTTATGTATACGTGTATTTAGTGTATGAGGCGACCTTTACCATAAAACAATAGTTTATTGTTAGATGATTTTCGAATGCATCAATTATGTAGAGTAAATTGATTTGATGGGGAGCTAACACTATTAGTACCACCCACCAACTACCAAGTTCGCGAATAGATAATACATTATACCACTTTGAAATTCAAATGACTTTTCCTCTTGAATTTTGAATCTTGACTCCTAAGAATTGAATACTAACAGTTTGTTAGAATGATTACCCTTGTTTGAAAATATGTGAAATGATCCTTGCTTCCAAATTGACAGGGAAATAATTGAATTCCATTCTATGAAGTGTTGAAGGGGTCTTGAAGGGAAATGGAATCTTCAAATTTGATCACTAGAAATTAGTGCTAAGGCTTGTGTTGATATTTAATAGAAGTTGTTGAAATTAATGATCCCTAACCAATATCCAAAATGTCATATGTTTATTGGATCTTTTGTGGAAAAACTTGCATAAATCTTGAAAGTATGAGGTGATTAACTTGTCATTAACAATGTGGGATGATCTAGAATTAAGGGATTTTCCTCAAAATTGAAACATATCAGGGATTAGTAAAGCTATGCATGTCTATCCTCATACTCTACAAGACTTCTAAATCCAGCTGAATATGTACCTTTGTCATTACGTTAGTGATCAGCTATCTTGTTTCACAAAACTCAAGCTAAAATTTATGCTTCTCCAATTGCTCACAAACATAATGGTACTACACTTAAATGCTCTTTATTCTTTCATGGAACCTAGTATTCTCAGCCATTTCAATGAAACTTTGGTGATAACATCTTAAAATTGTAGGATTCAGTTGCTCTAATCTAACATTCTCTCACAGATGTTGATGCCCATGTTCCTTTGAGAAATGTGAAAATCCTTTTAATAGTTTCCCAATGATGCAACCCAAGATTACTTGATAAATAACTTACATTTGTAATTGCAAAAGAAATATGAAGTTTCATGCATACTATTTCATACATAAGGATGCCTACCACACTCCAATGAGGAATATTTCTCATAGCTTCCTCATCAACTTGAGTACTTAGACCCATATCTTGTGACAATTTTTGGGCAATTTCCATTTGAGTCTTCACATTTTAGAAATTACTCATCCTTAATATATAAAGGATATGTTCATTGTATCTCCTTTGACTCATATGAAACTTCCTATTGCTCAAATCTCTTACTACTTAAATAACCAAGTAGGATTAATGGATCTCTCCATGATCCAACATGTCAAATTCTATAACAGTTTTGATTTGAAATAATTTAACAAAGATAACTCCTTTCTCATACAAATGCATAATCTATGGAGAATGCCAAAATGATAAAATACTTGACATTATGCTTGACATAAATATTTAGATACATAGTATAATGTTGGAAACCCTCATTCATTAAATGTGCATCAATGTGTCAATATCATGCCCTATAGGATTTCTTAAGTCTATGCAATTACGTTTCCAACATGCACACCATATGCTTGTTGCCTTGTTGTACATAACCCTCAAGTTGTTCCATACATATATCTTCCTACAACATACCATTAATTAATGTTTTCTCAACATCATGTTGATGGATATGCATATGCATCATTATTGCAATTGCTGAGATTTCTATAATGGATGCCACCTTCACTATTGGTATAAAATTCTTTGGGTTGTCCATGCCCTAAATTTGTGTGTACACTTTCACCATCAATTGAGCTTTATATTTCTCAACTGCATCACTTGATTTGTTTTGTTTGAAAACCCACTTAGTACTAGTTTCTTTCTTACATATTGGTAGAGGAACATGTGCCCAAGTTTGATTCTTCACTAATGGCTCACACTTTTCATCCATAGCTTGTTTCCATTCTACCATGTTTTGGCCTTTAAGCACAATTTTTATTGTTCGGGGTTCGATCACTTCAACATTCCTTTCATAACTCCATAGTGTCTCTAATAGGTTTTGGATTATTGATGATATTCTTAGTGCTGAAAATTATTTGTTAGGTTTTTTTCACTTCTACACTCTCCCAAAATGAAGGATTATCTTNGGTCTTCTTACATCCACCTTATTCTATTTTATTGAAAGGCCTTATTAATATTGACCTTTATTACATCCGAATACATTGATCTACCTATGTGCGGGTTAGGACCTTAACAACATCCCTTCAGACCTCTAAGTAATTTGCAGACCAAGAAAAAATGGCAGTTCACCTATCATAGACATTTCAAACTTAGACTCCATGGTAGAAGAAAACCATTTTACCAATGAATCCTTATTACATCCGAAGATGTTGTCATCTACATAGACCAACACAATGAACAAATCATCACCCTTTGTTTTGATATATAGATTGTTGTCAATTGTTCCTATCTTGAACCCTTTGTCTTTGAGATACGTATCCAGTCTGTGATACTAGGCACGAGGGGCTTGTTTTAACCCATATAAAGATTTCTTCAACTTGCATACTAAGTCAGGGTTATTAGATAGTTCGAAACCTTCTAGTTGTTCCATATAGACTTCTTCATTTAAATCTCCATTTAGAAAAGATGACTTGACATCCATTTGATAGACTTTAAACCTTTTATGACAAGCATAGGCAA
>JZKD02S0068975.1:281785-297221 GCA_000966675.3 Picea glauca
CAAAATGTCAATCTTTGAAATTCACCACTAAAAAAAGAATGCCAACCACTTGTCATCCACAATTGGGTTGGGTTGGTTTAAATTATGATGTGTTGATTTTCATCTACATAAAATGATCACAATTTTATGCTACTTACAGTGGTCACAATTTTATTTTCTAAGACACTTTGGCATGTTCTCATTTTTCATTATCTAACTAGTAGATTTCATCATGTTATCGTAGATTTTGTCATGAATTTTTTATATTTTAGATACTGGTCCTTATTAATAGTGTATAAACATGTTACATCAACTACAAACTAAAGTTAATCACTACATCTTGAATTGCGTGTGATTATAAAAAATTGAGAGAAACAACATCACATATAAGAAAAGGGTATGTGGATTTTATTGAGAAAGTTGAAACAAATATACTTTATTTATATTGGAAGACTATGGTATATAATCATAAGTTCATTTGTTCAAGGTGCTTAGTCATAAGCCAATAAATTTAAAGGTGGATAACCATAGGATAATATGGTTGAAGGTGGTTAGTTAAAAGTGATTGTTATGTGCCTAATCACGGCATAGATAACATCTTTAAAATAAGGTCATATGTGTACAAATGTTTTCTTTATATAATAATGACATATATACCTAACATAAGTTTAGGGTTACTGTTTATGTATCCTATTGTTATAAACATGAGTTTCCTCCCTATCTTATATATACCATAATTTACCATTTATCAATATAACAATCAACTTCAAGATTTTATTCATGGAGATTTCTTCCTTCATTTAATTGAATTACTAAGTGATATCCAACCATTAGGTGTGCAAGTATCCCAACCATTATTGTCACTGTTATATTATTTTCAATTTATGAAAGTGTGATCCCATTTGGGTACTAGGGATGTAACAAGTGGTATCAAAGCTTCAATCAAGCTTTGTTGGTGTTTTTTTGTTAGTTCTTAAAAATAAAAGAGAGAAGAAAATGACAATCAATTACTATCATTTCACCAATCAGGGTTGAGTTTCAAGAGAAATTTCATATCTTTATCAATGAAAAGAGAGAGACATTATAGCTACAATTGAAGGGAAAAGGGTATGTGGATTCCATAAACCTAGAATATTATGGAATCCACATACCCTTTTCCATAGAATATACTAACTAGATCCAAAAAACAAAGACATGAAATATGGACACTCATAAGACTTGTGCCCATTCTTTCCACATGTGAAGCATGTTATTACTCCACCTCTTCCTCTTCCTCTACCTCTAGTATGAGGAAAAATATTATTATCAACATAATCTCCTCTCTGTTCGGTATGCTTTCCTCTCTGTTCAACATATTTCCCTCGCTGTGAGGTTCCACCTCTCTCAATTCGAGTTTGAGGTTTCTTCCAATCCTCCTTGGGTTTCTGATTTTTATCCTGGGCAACTAATTTGCCTCTGGGCTGACTTCATCTTTGACCTCTTTGACCCTACTTTCGGCTCAACTTCTCTTCATATTTTAGAGCCATCTGATAAGAATCTTCCACCATTCGGATGGTTACCATGCTCATCTCATCCTAAATGTCATATCTTAGGCCATTCATGTATCTGGCAAACTTTTCATCATCGCTTTTTCGATGACTTGCCCTGATGTTCAGCCTGTAGAATTCTTCAGTGTATTCTTTCACTGTCATCAGCTTTTGTCTCAAGTTCTGCATTATTCAAAACAGAGTGATTTGATAATCTCTAGGGATGAATTTCTCCCTCATCTTTGTGATCATTCTATCCTAGCTTTTGATCTTCTGCTTGCCTTTGCAGTGCCTTTCAAATTGTAGCTCATCCCACCACAATGTTGCATGTCCTTTTAACCTCATGACAGCATGTTTGACCTTCTTGTCCTCTTCGACATCTTCATAGTCAAAATATGTGTCCAGAGCTCTAATCCAGTCTAGAATCTCCTCTGCATCCAAGTTTCCCTCATAAACTGGAATGTCCATTTTCTCTCTTGCACCCATTCTTGCAATAGCCCTAATCAAATGTTCATTTGCGGCATCTTTGGCTGCAACTTCTTCCCCTTCATGTTTAGCCTCAATTTCACTTTCGGAATCACTAAGGTCCCTAGCACTGACTGTGCACCTCTGTGTTGTCTCCATGTCTTCAAGTCTGGCACGTAAGTCATGCATTTCTCTCTCCATGGCTGGCTTAGTCATCTGCCTACCCCTTCTTCGCGACATTTCCCTCTCCTCTGGTGGATCGGGTGTTTGCCTATCCCTTCTCCTTGGTGGCATGGTGAATTCTCCTTTTCCCTGCTATAGAAAGAAAAGAATCCTTTCTAAGCTCTGATACCAAACCTGACATCGCCCCTCCTCAACCCGTGGGTCGGAAGGTTACGTACACAGGATATTTTCCCTTACACTGGCCCGAAGAGCTCTCAGAAATGGCTCTTCTATTTCCCTTTTGGGAAATCTGCACCCACACTTAACTTCTGGAAATCCCCCTTGTACTTCCAGAGATCGGACTTCACACTTCTGCGAATACGGTGGTTGAGCATCTTGTCTCTCAATCTCCGAAACCCAAAGACAGTCAACACTTGACCCTTTCTCCTTGCTAGTTCAGATTTCTCCTTATCGTGATTTCGGGAGTTGCAATGTCGAGCAACTTGTCTCCTTGACCCCCAAAACCTGATTTACCGAAAATTCAATGCGCTCATAAGGTTGACCGTTCAACGCCCCTTTACTCCGTCGGGACTTCGGACTTCGTGATTCCACGAATCCTGATGCAAGGATTTCGAAACTTCACTCAACAAAACCCCAAAATGGTCAACTGAATTGACTTCCTTATCAAGAGTGCGCCACCTGTCCACTTTGTTTTCTTCTGTGGCCCACATGATCCTTTTGTCCCTTCGGGACTTCGCGTTTTGTGATTTCGCGAGTCCCGTTGCAAAGATTACGGGACTTCAACCTATGAAACCCCAAAATAGGAATCCACATGTAAATCCAACGGCCCTTGTCCGCTTTGATCTACGGTTCTACCTCTCCTGAGCTTGAACCTTTGGGAATACTTGTTGTAAATCCCCTTCTCCTCCGTGAGATCTAACAAATCACGAGACTTCACGAATTCTCCACAGAGAATTTTGATCATCCGTTCTTCCTTGAGAACTTCTGCATGATAAAACGAAGTATCTCTATCCACGGAACTTGTCCTCCTGCGGTCCGACGTCGCTACGCCTTCCTTCAAATTTTCAAGGTACTTGGCCTCTTGCCTTCCTTCAACTCCTTCGAAGGTTCAAATCCTTCTGAGCTTCCCACTACTTCGAGTCTTTCGGAAAACTCCTCCTTGCACTCCTTGCGGTAGACCTTCAAACACTTTCAAGTGTTGAATTCCCTTCGACTCTGCGCACACCTGCAGCAGCAGTCTCTCAATACTTTTCTCAGGTCTTCAACTCTAAGACTTTACTCGGCCTGTGCACTCCTTGCACGGCTCCAGTGCCTGACTGCACTTCTGAGTGAATGAGAACAAAAGCTACCCTATCTGATATTTCATAGATAAACCTCTGAACCCTTTGTCAACACACTCCTTGTGGACAATTCAACTGCACTCCTTGCAGGAACCCTTGCTCAGATAGAGAAACAATTGAAACTCATTTCCCTTACCCTCTCTCTCAGATTTCAGACATTCAACAAGAAATCATTCATACATAGCATAAAATCAATTGCATGACAGAAAGAGTAAACCATTCATGAGAATAACATTCAAAGATGCATACACAGAGAATATTTGAACACCATGAGTCTGAATCAAAACCTTTTTGTATTAATCCAAAACTTTTGTACATGGAATTCTCACTACATCTCTCTGCTTCTTCTCTATGCTCTCAATTGGCATAATCTTCATGCTTTTGTTACAATATACAATGAGGGTGTCTATATCTCGTTTCCCTCTTGCGCTCTAAAACTGTCAAATATATACATTCAATTCTATCTACTTGCATTTACTATTATAAATTCCTTCTACCTACTAAGGACGAGAGCGGATCACTCAAGGTCCATTTACATTTTACAAGTGCGCTCCTTATTAATTATCTCTTTAATATTGGCGCATTAACTTCAAGATAATTTCAAAATTTGCGTTGGGCACTTGTCCAACTGTCTGTTGTCTCCATGATGGCTCGCTTGAGATGCTCCTGCATCAGAAAGATTGGAGCTCAACTCGGATTGTGTAGGGACAAACACTGGTAAAAGGTACTTCTTTTCTCCTTCCTCCTCATACATTAGTTTATATAGATCTAAAAGGAAGCCAGTGTCCATGATAAGCGTCTTCTGTCTTAAGAGTTAAGAGTCTAGATCTCAAGAGGAGATCTACCTGTCTGCAGGGAGATTTTCCTTCAACACCTTCAAGAAATTATTATAGATCACACTAAGCCTTAGGGGATTTTCAATGGAGCATGCCATGGTACTCTGGGAAATTGTGAAGTTGGGGCCATTCTTTATCTATATAATGAAAATTAATTTTCACTAAATTATGAGACAAGTTTAGACATAAAAAATAGATTATAACTCTATGCCCTATGGATCCTACTTAAGATTGCAATGGACATGTAGGTTAAGAGGCTATAGGTCTTTAGTGACTCCAAACTTCTGATGGACTAGGAAAATGGTAAAAGTAAAATTTCTAGCTTGGAGCTAGGGCCTATTTTCAATAGGATTGTGGAAAAGAAATTAATTTTTGAAGAGGTTTCCTTTTCTCATGTCTACAGATAATTCAACCACAAAGTTGATTAGTTATCGAAGGAAGCACTCATTTTGGAGGAAGGTTTTTTTCTTGTTCATGAGATTAAGGATCATACTCTTATATATTTGATACTCTTACAACTTTTTTGATGAATGGATTTTTTGTCATGCTTTAGTTTTTGTTTATGTAAATTTAGAGAGATTTTTTCTCATGGCTTTGTCTTAGCATTAGTTGTTAGGAAAATATAATTCCACACTAAACCTAATAGAAGAGAGGACGATATATTTAAATAGGAAAGTAAATGAAAAATAAAACACATAGTACACAAATGTTTTACCCTAGAAACCCAAACGGGAAAACCAACATTCCTTGAGCGTGTTTCTCTCTTGTTGTCTTATTAACTAGAATAAAAGGTTTCATTCCTAACCATGGTCTACACCTAAGAAACAATCGACATCATACCCTCTTGCTTCCACAAGAACAATCCTATAGCCAATTCAGATTACATCTCATGACCAACAATCAAAGATCAATTACAAAATCAATTTAATATAATTACAACTGATCTTATTGATAGGATTTATAGTAGGTAAAACCCTAAGAAAAGGCACCCAAAAAATGGTTACATATCTAGTTATATCATTGTCTATGAATCTCACAAATATCGAGATTTTGTTATAGTCGACCTCCATTTGGTATTTAGTCAGTTTCCACACAACCTCCTATTGACCTATTGTTTTATGACATCTTTACTTGTTGTCGATAACTTTCAACTTTGACTTTCCTGGTCGATCACCTTGACCTTTGAATTTTACTCCTAGTTGATACACTTCGACTAGATTTTCACTATAAAGAATATAACAACCCAACATTCTACCATGTGTTGTGTTCTTTGTTGAGATAGGAGAACCTGAACTTTTGTTCATGGAATCAGGGAAACAATGCATATTTCCTCTTTGCACCAAGAGAACTTCACAACATTCGCAAACTTGGTCAAAGATTCTTCTATGTTTTCCAATGTGTCTACTTTGTCTATAAACACCTTGTTTCTTTCCACCATGTCTCTTACGAAATGGTATTGTATCTCAATAGACTTCGTATTAGAATGATAAGATGGGTTTTTTTCCAAAAATATTGTGCTTTTAATGTCACAATTAATCTTCATAGCTTTCTTCTCAAACCCAATCCCTCAACACAATCATTGCATCCATATTGTTTATTTTCTTCCATATGTGATTGCAATGTATTCATATTTTGTTGTTGACAAGGATATGAGAACATGTCACTTACTCATCCAGCTAATATCTCCACCGAACATCTTGAACACATATCAACTAATCAACCTTCGTCGATCCAGATCTCCAACCTAGTCGACATCGACAAAGCCATGTACATGTTTCCCTTGGTAGAACATGTGATAATATTGTGTGCCACATAAATACTTGAACACTCTCTTTATAGCCGACCAATGCTCTTTTCCAAGTGTCGACATGTATCTACTCAATACTCCCACTACATGGGAAATTTCTAGTAGAGTGAAGACCATAGCATACATTAGACTACCAACAACACTTGCATAGGGGGCATGTGGCATGTCTTCTATTTATTCATGTATCTTTGGACATTGTTCAACATTTAACCTTTCTCCCACATGAATTGGCACCTTTATATGTTTGCAATATTGCATGTTGAAACACTTAAAAACTATTTCAATATATTTTTTTTGATTCAACCACATCTTTCTAATTTCCTAGTTTCTTTTTATCTCCATTCCCATAATGATTTCGTTGCATTGATATCCTTCATGTCAAACTTGGAGGATAGTTTATTATTCACCTCCTTTTATTGCATCTTTGTTTTTTCTTATCGACAACATGTCATTGACATATAATGCTACATATATGAAACTCCCACCTTGTTCCTTGGAGTATATGTAGTGATCAAAATTTATTCTCACAAATTCCAAATGAAGGATGTACATGTCAAAATTCTAGTACCACATCCTTGGTGATTGCTTTATACCATAAATGGATCTTTTCAACTTGCACACTATACCTTTATTGTCCTTTACTACAAATCCTTTAGGTTGTTTCATGTAGATTTATTCTTCTAGGTCCCCATGTAGGAACGGTGTATTCACATCCATTTTCTCTATTTCAACATCAAATGTTGTAGCGAGAGACATCAATACTCTAATGGAAGTTAATTTTTCAACATGGGAAAAAATCTCACCAAAGTCAACTCCTTCGACTTGAGAATTTCCTTTTGCTGCCTGTTGAGCTTTGAATTTCTCGACATGAACTATTGTGTTCATTTTTTTCTTGAATACCCTCTTGCTACCAATGGGTTTTCTTCCATTAGGTAATTTGACCAAATCCCATGTATCATTATTGTGCAAGGATTCCATTTATTCTACCATGGCATCCTTCCAAAGTCTACTCTTTGCCAAGTCGACTATCTCCCTAACCGACTTGGGCTCCTTGTCAGTGGAAGTTAACATAAATACAGAATGGAATTTGGGTGGATTTCACCTTTTGACTATTTTTATTACTCATTCTGACCTCCTTACGATCAGATTCAAGTGTTCCACCTCTTCATCTAATTTAGTCGAATCATCTGAATCATCTTCTTCGTTCCTCAGTTCAAGCCACACCTTCTTTGAATTTTTTTTTCTTTTTGAAGCACTTCAAACTTGAACTTACCTCTAACTTCTCTAAAGGCCACATATTGAATCTATATTGTTCTCCTTGACGTAGGATCCCATATCGTATATCCTTGCCTTCCTTCTTTGTATCCAATGAAAATACACTTGACTCCCTTCTTGTTTAGCTTGCTCCTTTTTTCCTTGGGAACATGCACAAATGCATCATAGCCAAATAATTTGAGATGTGAAAGTGAAGGATTCTTACCAAACCATACCTCATGTGGATTTTTTTCAACTGGTGCCAACGAAAGAGACATATTCACCAAATATTTTGCAGTGTCAACCACCTCTGCCCATAATTCTTGTGCCATCCCAACTCCACTAAACATGCTCCTTGCCTTGTCCATCAATGTTCTGTTCATTCTTTTGGAAAATAAATTTTGTTGTGGGGTATATGGTGCAGTATTTTGGCATGATATGCCACATTTCTTGTAGAAATGCTCAAAATCCTTTCCACTGAACTTTCCACCATTGTCAATTCTCAACACCTTGATCTTCTTATCTGTCTAGTTTTCCATAAGAGATTTAAACTCTTTGAATTTCTTGAAAACCTATGATTTCTTCCTCAGGAAATATATTCATGTATTCCTGGAAAAATAATCTATGAAGGATACATAATACATGGATCCACCAAGTGAAGGGACTGTTACAAGCCCAAACATATCACTATGAACCAATTCTAGAATCCCCTTTTCCCTTGTCGCTCCAGATGGGAACCTCACCCGATTTTGCTTTCCATATATGAATGTTCAAAAAAATCAACTTCTAAATTACATTTAGGAAAATATTTGACCATACCTTTATGTAACGTCCCCATCCACCCCAGGTTGGGCCACATCATCTGACCCAAGTGTTGTAATGTACCTAGACTCCCACTAAGTCCCTTTACCACCCTATTTATGCTTTGAACAACCAAACAATAACAATCCCAACAAAAAACTGAGCAATATTACAATAGGATTACAGTGTGCAGAGTCTACTTTAAATTCATTCTATGCAACATCACTTGTAGCAATGCACTCGACCAAATATTGAGTCACACCACACAACTTATAACAACAGAAGCAACAATTTATTTAAATACCACCTTAAGTAGTGAAAATAACTGAAATATGTGTGCACCTATTGCACACACTATCATATTGTTCCCACGATACAACCCTATGCACCACCATCTAAGCATCATGCGTCAACTTAGATTTCACTACACATGGAACTTAATTCTCTGACTGCACATCCACAAATTTCAGCCTCTTAGTGTACCCAGCCTATCACCCAGTGCCCTTGGCCACTCAATCCTCTTCTTGTTGGCTCATAACCAACATCACCATGTTAACGTAGTAGGATAAAATAACCATATTAGTTATATCCATGCATATCTAAAAACACATGCTATATGCATCATACTCACATAAAAAAGAAACAATTAACAAAATGAGAGAAAATACTCATATGCAACACATACAAGAATTTAACATATTTCTAACATAAACAAAATGCACACAATAACCATGAAAAGTACATAAGGAACACTTATATTAAATTAAAATCACCAATTGCAGCCTCGACTCAGACATTCCTCCCAACCATAGACGTTATTGTTCATAAATGTTTAGTAACAGGTCACCCCGGAGCTGGGATCAACTCCACTAGGACACAAGGGTTCTCGACCACAACCTATGTCTTGAAATCACCATAATTTCCCAGCCCTAAGTTCCCACTATTGCACTATCCCATGGTCCCTCATTCCCCACAAACCTATCACACCCAAGGAAGTGTGCTCCTTCTCTTATTGTCATTTCTTTGGTTGCACCACTTCCTTTCCTAGGGTTACCAACAACAAACTAGACATGAAGTCTCTGATCCCTGCGACTAATTCCCAGCGCACCAGGGAACAATTCCTAGCAAAACTCTCTCCTGAAGAGTATGCTCATGGGTATGGAAACCACTCCACAAAAACCAATCTCTCACCCAGAGAGACTTCTTACTGTCTTCCAACTAGACCCTTTGAAAATGAAACTCTCGTTACAATCCCACAACACCTTACAAGCTTCTCTCTATGCAGATAAGGTAATAATCAGATTTTTCCATACAATCCGACACCCTCCTTCTCATCAAATATTTCCACATGAATAATAATTTTAATCCCTCCAAAATACACTAAGTCTAGCAATATATATTGCATTCTTTTGATTTACACTTGTCACCTCCAAAAGTACCTTTAAGCCACTTGGTGACTCGTTCCCTATCCTTGGGAACTTAGGATAAAATAATAATATATCTAACATTACACGTTTTTTGGAAATATTATAAAATATTCCCTATGACTTACGGATCACCCCCTTTTTCCATTTTTCAGTGGAGTAGCCCCCCCATCTCTTTTCGTTTGAGTCAGTTAGCACACAACGATGCAATATTGTATTAATATTCATGATTTTATTTACATGGATAGGAACATTGGCCTATCTGCATCTAGGCTCACTAGCCTCATAATCATGTAGGCTCTCTGGCCTCAAAACATAGCTTTCATTCTCGCACACTAACCCAAGTGCTCGCAACACAATGCAATGTGTGCACTTTCCCAGTTGCACGCAACACATAGAATGTGTGCACCTTGTCCTTGTTAACACTTTTCCACGCACTAGTCTGATGCGTGCAACACCAAAATCAGGTGTCCTTGGCTCACCATCCTAAATGTTCATTACATTTACACTTGGTACCAATCATCTCACCAGCCTATAAGTACAATTACAAAGGTTCCTGGATCAGGGACACTACAATCCCCTTCCCCTTATTTATGCACTGTCCTTAGTGCATCATATATACATGTACATACAAAATTTTCAAACATCATAAATAAAGATGAGGATACTTTGCTCACATATCATCCTCGTGTTTCCAGGTTTCATCCTCGGGATCATACCAGGTCGATTAGAACTTTATCAGATCCATGACTCAATTCCAAAGTTGCTTGACCTTCTGATCCAATATGCAATCAGTCGCACTTGAAATCCACCTTCTAGCTCCACCTAAATCACATTCCAATCAATGAAATGAATAACATCATGTACATATTTCTTAAGAAATGACACATGGAAAACATTATGAATGCATAAGGATGTAGGAAATGCAAGCATATAAACGACAGGACCAATCCTTTCACGGATTTCAAATGACCCACAATATCATGTTGCTAACTTAGACACTTTCCCAATGTCAGGGAACTGCACCTGGCATTCACTTTCAGAAAAACATGGTCACCCACTCCAAATTTTTTGTGGGTTCTTCCCTTGTATGTGTAGATTTTCTTCCTATATTGGGAAACCTTTAATTTATGCATTATATTTACCATCTGCACCTCCATTTCCTAGAGCAAATCTGTCCCAACTACTACGTGGTCTGTTGGGTTATCCCAACTTACAGGTGTGTTTCATTTTCTACCATAAAGTGCTTCAAATGGGCTCATCTTTAAAGTTGTCTGATACCCATTGTTGTAAGAAAATTATACCAAATGAAGGTAGTCTTCCCACTTGTATGGATTTTCCATCACATACATCCTCAACATGTATTAAATCACCTGATTTTCCCTCTCGATTTGACCATATGAATCAGCATGATATGTTGTACTGAAATTCATATTTTTTACAAATCCCTTGAATAAACATTTTCCAAAAGTTCGAGGTGAATTTGGAATCTTTGTTAGATACAATTTTCTTAGGAACACCATGCAACTTAGAAACTTCTCAGATGTATATCTCAACAACATCAGTTCCCTTGTATGTTGAATTGACTAGAATAAAATGGGTAGATTTAGTAAGCTTGTCCACCACCACCATATTATAATCATGTTTCTTAGCAGTCCTAGGCAACTTAGTTATAAATTCCATGGTCACAACTTCCCACTTCCACTTAGGACAAGCTTGGAAACTTCACACTTATATCCATATAGTGCAGATTTGATTTGGCAACTTCCAAAATTCTGTCACACAAATATGTCTGGTAAATGATAACGATTGTAGCATACATTTCATGTACCCTCCTATTGAATGCATCAACCACTTTGTTCTCTTTTCCTTTTATATGCCTTATGTCAAAGTCATACTCACTGAGGAACTCTAACCACCTACTTTGTCTAGCATTCAAACTTGGTTTTCCAAACAAATACTTCATACCAAAATGGTCTATTCTCAACTCAAATCTCTTTCCCATTAGATAATGTCACCACATCTTCAAGGAATGCACTATAGCTTCCAATTATAAATCATACGCAGCATAAAGTATTTCATGCTCCTTCAAATTCCTTGATTTGTAGCACACTACATGCTCATTTTGACTTACGAATCCATCGAGTCCTTCCTTGCATGCATCCATGCACACAACAAAGTCTACATTTGGATCAAAAATTCTTAGAATCGACGCACTTGCTCACAAATGCTTCAAGCGCTGAAAAGTCCTTGCGTAATCTGGAGTCAATTCAAATCACACACCTTTCTTTTGTAGGGATGTAATCGAATGCACAATTTGTGAGAATCCTTCTAGAAACCCTTTTTATTATCCTTCCAATCCCATAAATGATCTCACTTCTGTGACATTTATTGGTGTTGTCCATTCCTCAATGGATTTTATCTTTACTGGGTCCACCGCTATTCCTTATTCTAAAATAATATGACCCAAATAATGAATTTGTCACTAATAAAATGAACACTTTTTCAACTTGGCATAAATCTTATGCTCCCTCAACATCTGCAACACCATGCTCAAGTGATGATCATGCTCTTCCTCAGACTTTGATTAAATAATAATGTCATCCAAAAATACAATGACAAACTTATCCAAGTAACTTATGAAAACTACATTCATTAAACACATGAAGACAACTGGTGCATTCGACAACCCAAAAGGAACCATTGTGAACTCATAATGACCATACCTTGTTTTGAAGGAATTATTACTAATGTCTTCCTCTTTTATTCTTACCTGGTGATAACCAAATATGAGATCTATCTTGGAAAATATCCTTTCACCCCTTAGCTGATCAAACAAGTCATCTATCCTTGGAAAATGATACTTTTTCTTCACTATTACCTTGTTCAACTACATGAAGTCGATACAAAGTCTCCTTGTACCATATTTCTTCTTCATGAACAAAATTGTTGCACCCCAAGGTGACACACTTGGGCATATATACCCCTTATTCAGAAGCTCATCAAGTTGCATATGCAACTCCTTTAGTTATGGATTACTCATCATGTAAGGAGTCTTAGATATAGGTGTTTCTCCCGACATCATATTAATAGAGAAGTCAATATCTCTTTTTGGAGGAAATCCTGGTATCTCTTTATATACATCCTCATACTCTTTCAGTACTACAGAATCTTCCATACTTGGCACTTTATCCTTAGGTGCCTCTTCCATGTGCACTGCAAATACTTGACACCCTTTTCGGTAAAATTTCTTCAATTGTGAAGCCAAAACTTCTCTGATAGTCACAAATCTTGGAATTCCTTGAACTGATCTCAAATTTCCTTTCTCATCCAAGAAAGTAAATTCCTTATTATAAAAATTGAGGACAACATGGTTCTCGTCCAACCAATCCATACCAATGAGGTAATCATTTCCCAAAAGTATAATATTCAAATCATCCTTTTTGTGCAGTCCATTCATCTCCAATGGACATGCCTTAACCATCTCATTGATCTTCCTTTTTGATCCTATAGCTAACTACACAAACCAATATTTTCCAAGCTTGCTTCTTGGCCAATGGAATCTTTCCACCATCTTAGGATCTAGATAACTATGACTAGCTCATGATTCTACTAAAATAGCAATGGGTTGGTCACTAATCTTACCTTCCACCTTGATCATGTGCAATTGGAATTCATCTTGGTTGTTATCCAGCATGACATAAATCCTTGGCACATTTCTACCCATGTCTTCCACTATCACAACTTTTTGTACACTGTGTGTAGTCCTCGTTTTATCACCTCTTTGAGGACAATCTCTATGCATATGATTTCCTCCACAACCCCAACATTGCATTGGTTGTTTCCATGAATTTTGTCCCAATTCTTCTAACATTACGGGTTCTTGAAGAGTTGTTTTTCCTTACGCAATATTTCTGATAAATGGTGGCTTATCTCCCTTCTTCCCCTACTTCACCTTACTTTTCATCTTATCTTCCCAAGCCTTTTAGAAAATCAATGTTTCCCTTTACTGCTCATAAATAAACTTAGCATGCCTTATGGTCTCTTCCAATGTTTTAGGATCATTATACTATATATTTTCACTGATAAATGAGGGAACCCCACTCAAATATATCTAAATATTCACCTATTCATCCTTGATAAAAGGCACATAATTCAACAATTCTAAAAATCTTCTTTCATACTCGTCAATTGTCATACTCCCAAGATTGAGTTCAAACAACTCCTTCATTTTCTTGTCATAGTACCGCTTGGTTAAATACTTCTTTTGAAAATATCTTTTCAACTCTCTCAAAGTCACTCCCTTCTCATCAATATGTTGCACTTGCACATATTGATCCCACCACATCTATGCCTTTCCCTTCAACTGATAAATAGAAATTCTCCCTTCAATAGTTATGCAGCTAGAAGTACTTCCTCATACCCAACAACCATGTCTTTGCATCCTCATCCTTCTTGTGCTCACCATCAAAAGTAGGAGGATTGATTTTATTCATTTCCCCCTATAGCTTGTCCGCCCCAATCCTTCTCCTATGTTTTCTGACAGGAGATGGACTTGAGCTACTGCACTCTTTCTAGAAAGAATACTTACCAACACTTCTTTCTTCTCTCCTTTTCTCATCATGAGACCTACAACTTGTTTATCTACTCGACTATGTCTCCTTATTCATCTTTTTATTTATTATGTCCATGGTTTGCATCAATTTGACACTAAAGTCGTATTTTTTTGCCTTGGATCTCATAATCCTTTCATTATCAACTTTATAACTCTGGACATCTTTCTTCAATACTTTTATAGTTTCAATCCAGTTCATTCTCTCCTCCTTGGATTATGTACCATTGACACCCAAACCAACATAAATATCCCCAAATTCATCATCAGGACTATAAGTCCTCAATGCATTTTCCATTCTCTTAACCTTCTGTATTGATTTTGTCCTTCTCTATTCACTTAAAGTTCTGCAAAATGTGAAAGCAATTAAGTTTTATTATATGGTTTCATGCAAAAACTACATGAAAATTTGACACCATTTTGTCAAAATTATCTCTCTTGAATCTCTTGGCTGATTTAACACTCCAAACTCTAGTGCACACACTCGCCCACCACTATATTTTTGTGCAACACTGTAACAACCCTCCTAGTTAAGGACAACTACTCTGTCAACTGGTGCAAAATTTTTTTGTTGTAAAAGTGTGTGCGCGCGTGTAGAAGAAACAACCCCCTCGACTCTACGTCACCACTCGAACCAGCAAGACGCAAGTAAGACAAACACAATCAAGACGACCCGACATATCGTAGTGAAAACAAGAAATAAACGCCCCCGGATATAGGGCGTGCAACTAGCAGCTGTAAGCAGAGGAGGACACCAGGGGTTAGGTACAGTACTGTCACAGATTGAAATAATCCAACAGTAGAGTCGCAGTAGTGGAAACTGTGCCTTTAAACAGCCCGAGACTACTGATACGGCTCAGAGTGTGTCGCAAGAGTGGAACTGTGCCTTTAAACAACCCGAGACTCTTGATACGACACTGGATTCCTTCCACCATATTTACACACAGACATAAATACTAAGGCATCGGAAGGTGTCTACATCCCACCTGACACGACTGACCCCATACTCAAAGACTCAACCAAGTGCACAATGAAGAAAAGTACAACCTCAACCTCGACGGAAAATGCCGAACACAAGGATTTTACAACGAACAACCATCACGATGACAAGGCATTATCTCCGCCTCCATTAGCATTAAGTACCAACCCATCATTCTCATAAATTTCCATTAGTCGAAGAGTGGCCAATTCTACTCTTAAACAATGTAA
>JZKD02S0068975.1:312177-329734 GCA_000966675.3 Picea glauca
GACTAAGGGCTCTAAGGAATAAGGCCCTCGCCTTATTGCGCGCCCCTTAGAATCATCGTGAGCGACTGTCGCAGTCGGCCCTCACGGCATCGTGGGTCCTCTCAAACTAGGTAATTGTTAACCTACAGTTCGAGCCACGACGGGAGTGCTAGTAGGCGGTGGCAGGGCTGTTGTCCACCCCTCTCCCTCTACCTCTCTGCAATCGTGTGTGGCCCCTTTACTCCATATGTGAGTCAATTCGGCAAGCTATTGTCAGCCCGCATCACCAATAATCATGTCAGAAATGTCAACATCAAATCATCAATCAAATGAAACATCATAATAAACATATCAACCGAAAAGCACACTCCCTGACTCAGTCCGGAGTCCAAGGGGTTCTACCGATGCCTCTGCATCCTCAAGGACAAAAACCCTGCACACTCAACAAAACTGAGTCAATAGCACTTGTCTACATCAAATAGTAACACATCATGTCATCTGTCAATCACGTCATAATCAAATATAAACGGTCTAACATAAAAACGGTCTGGATCACTTGCGAGCAAGTGTCCTCAAATAATAAGTGTTCTCAGTGCGCCAGAGCGGGATGTTACAAACACCACTCTATACTGTGTATCAATGATATTTCGCGCAACTAATCTATGTATTGCACAATACCCATTCTTTGCGTACACATCTACTCACACTAATCTATGGCCCATATAAGTCCAGTGTTGAACCAATTTCTTTGATACCAATCTCTAATGTCCCCAGCCACCCCGGTATGGGCCATGTCATCTGACCCAAGTGTTGTAACATACCCAGAATCCCATTGATTCTCTTTACCACCCTATTTATTCTTTGAACAACTAAACGGTAACAATCCCAACAAAACACTGAGCAATATTACAGTAGGAGTAAGCTGCACAGTCTACTTTAAATTCATTTCGTGCAATATCACTTGTAGTAATGCGCTCGACCATAGCATGAGCCGCACGATGCAACTTATAACAATGGAAGCAAGAATTTCTTTCAATAGCACCTTAAACAATGGAAATAACTCAAATATGTGCACATTATCATATTGTTCCCATGGTAAAACCCTGCGCACCACCATCTAGGCATCGCACGTCAACTCAAATTTCACTGTGCGTGGAACTTAATTCTCTGACTACACATCCACAAATTTTAGCCTCTTAGTGTACTGAGGCTACCACTCAGCGCCCTTGGCCACTCAATCCTCTTCTTTTCAGCTCATAACCAACATCGCTAGATTAAAATAGCATTCTAAACTAACCATATTGGTTATATCCATGCATATCTACAAATATAGGTTATATGCATCATACTCACATAAACAAGCAGCAATTAACAAAATGAAAACAAATACTCATATGCAACACATACAAGAATTTAACATATGTCTAACATAGAAAAAATGCATGCAGTAACCATGAAAAGTACATAATGAACACTTATATTAAATGAAAGTCACCAATTTTGGCCTCGACTCAGACGTTCCTCCCAACCATAGATGTTATTTCTCATAAAATTTTAACAACAATTCACCCCCGAGATGGGCTCAACTCCACTAGGAAAAAAGGGTTCTTGAATACAAACTATGTCCTGAACTCACCATTATTATCCAATCCTAAGTGCCCACTACTGCACTATCCCACAATCCCTCATTCCCCAAGCACCCGTCACACCCAATGAAGTGCTCCTCTTCTCTTCTCACTAGTTCTTTGGATGCACCGCTTCCTTTCCCAGGGTTACCAACAACAGACCAGACATGAAGTCTCTGAGCCCTGCGACTAATCCACAACGCACCAGGGAAAAATTCCTAACAAAAATATAGCCTAAAGACTATGCTCGTGGGTCTAGAAATCACTCTGCAAAAACTAATCTCTCACCCAAAGGGACTGCTCACAGTCTTCCAACTCGACTCTTTAACAATGAAACTTTGGTTACAATACCACAACACCTTACAAGATTCTCTATGTGAAAATAAGGTAGTAATTATATTTTCCATACATTCTGACCCCCTCCTACTTATCAGATATTTCCACATGAATAATAATCGTAATCCCCCCAAAATGAACTAAGGCCAATAATATATATTGCATGCCTTCCACTTGACACTTGTTACCTCCAAAAGAAGCTTTAAGCCACTTGGTGACCCATTCCCTATCCTTGGGAACATAGGATAAAATAATAATATATCTGACATTAAAAGTTTCCTGGAAATGTTATAAAATATTCCCTGAGACTTAGGACTCACCCCCTTTTTCCCTTTTCCCGTGGAGTAGGCCTCCCATCTCTTTTCATCTGAGTCAGCCAATGTGCATCGATGCAATATTATATTAATATTCATGATTTTATTTACATGGATAGGTGCACTGGCCTATCTGCATCTAGGCTCACCATCCTTGTAATCATGCAGGCTCTTTGGCCTCAAAACATGGCATTCATTCCTTTGCACTAACCCAAGTTCCTACAACACACTGCAATGTGCACACTTACCCAAGTGTGCGCAACACATAGGATATGTGCACCTTGTCCCTGTTAACACTTTTCTGTGCACTATCCTAATGTGCACAACACCAAAATCAGGTTTCCTTGGCTCACCAACCTAAATTTTCATTACATTTACACTTAGTACCAATAGAATCACCAACCTATATGTACAATTACAAAGGTTCTCGGATCATGGACACTACACTTTACTTTGCATAGCTTGAATTCCTTTGTATCCTATATATCCCATCCTCTCGTTCCTCTCGTTCCATAACATGGTTGGATTAACTTGACGAAGACTTGTCAAGTCGGTTTGAATCAACTCATACCAAGATGAGTGTAGTGGAGTCAACTTCAGAAACAACAATGCTATTGCATCTAGTCGAGTCGACATTCCCTAACAACTTGTATATGGTTCCAATATAATTTCCCTTGTTGTAATTCAGATAGGGTTTCCAAGGTGCAATTTCAATCTCTTTTCCTCCATTCTCAAGGGACTCATGCAGATAAAGAATAATCCTTTATAGGTAGAAACACCTTTCAATGGGTTCTTATGTATTTTGATAAATTAGTTCTATGACTAATCTTTGGCCCATCCAAGCCTAATGTTGTAGCCTGATCTGATACCACTTTATAACAGACTTGACCCCTAAGTATCCTTTTAAGGGATGGGGTATTAAATTTTTTCTTTTTCTATTGACCTTAAATCTTCTCTATCACAACTCCATCCTATTTTAGTCAGCAAGAGATTTCAATTGATGGTAAGTTCACTCAGAATTGGTCTCTGGAATGAAAACTATGAACTTCCGACGTTATTGGGTTTACATAGACAACATCTCTCTTACTGTCACATGGCATCCATGTGATGTGTCATTGACCTTTCCAACTGACGTGGAGACACCTTGGTCCTGATGTGGCACTAGCCTATCCTTCCATGGTGGAACTTTAGCCCACACATGCCTACAGCCATCGTCTCTCAGACCTTCTTTAGACACATTCACTCTTGGGTGGCGAACTCACAGACTCATAATTTTGTAGTTTCCTTTCATCAGTCTACTTGAGAAGTCTCGTTACTTATCCATTTTTCATTTTCATGGACTCTCAGACTCGTGTATGAATAAATCTATAAGCATCCTTTCATAGTTCCATCTGAGAGGTCTCGACACATAACCATTTTTCCACCTACGTGGACTAGCGGATGTACGATTATGTACATCCTCTTCATAAGCCTGTCTGAAAACCTCAACACTTAGTCATTTTTTCATCTACGTGGACTCACAAATGCATAATTCTTTCTTTCATGAGTCCACCTGGAAATTCTCAACACTTAGATTATTTTTCCATCTACGCAGATTCACGGACTCACAAACTCATGGACTCATGAAAGCATAATTATCCCTTTCATAAGTTTGTTCAAAGGGTATCAATACTTAGCCTCTTTTCCATCTACACGAATTCGTATACTTCCAGGTATACAAATTTGTACCTATCCTCCATAATTCCATCCAAGAAGTATCAACACTTAGAATATTTTGTGAGTTTTTTGGGTTCACGGGTTAGCGGACTCGCAGACCAATTCATCTCACCTTCTCAACACTTAAACTAGATAGGGATGCACTCCCTATTACCTCAACCAAATGCATGCCTCCATGTGGCTTTCTCGTACATTTAGGCTTGTGACATAAGCATATATTAGCATGATTTCATCCCTCCTCTCATCAATGACTAAGGGCTTCCACATCGATCAACGACCAAGATCACATCCCAAATGTACTGTGATCAATGGTAGAGATCTTTCAAACTTTTGGTCCAACATCCAAGGATAAAACAAAGTTCTAACACATAGTTCCCCCAAGGTGCTATGTTATGGCCCACCAACCAATTATATGTCTCCATTCATAGACTGACACCTATCATCTTCTGGACACGTTGGAGTTCCAGGTCAACATGGTACCTCATGTTGATGTTACCTCTCCTTCAAATTATCGCTTAAATGAGACCACAATGATCTATGACAAAGGTTAATTCTGGGTTAATTCTTGATTAACAGTCCATATTTACTTAGGTAACCTACTCTCATAAATCGCCTGGATCTATTCACTCTGTCGATCCAACGATTATGATTCCTTCGAGCTCAAAACATGATTTTCTTCATGCAATTTAGGACTTACGAAATTCAAGGATTTTTCTTTGGGTTCTTTCCTTTGCATTCAACTATTAACTTATGATCATAGTTTCCATTCACAGATCACCCATAACTACGATGGTTTTCCCATCACAAGGATGGATATATATACATATATATAGCAACAAGAACCATAAAATTAAGTAAAATTATTTTTATCAGAGAACATTACAGAACGCTTGTATTCACTTGTAAAAAGCATGCACCGTTCTTTCCATCCTTATGTCACTTAAACAAAGGAGTTTGAAAATACAATAAGCATCATCACTATAAATCAAGTATGTATATGTATAGTGCAAGTACAAGAATTCAATCATGCATTTCAATTCAATTATAGAGAGTCTATGAAATACTTATCTATTACAGTTGATAGCCAACCAACTGACTATGGGTGTTCGCATTTCCACCCAACCATAATCTCATATGCATTCACTTTTAGCATTCTAGCCACCCCAATGCCAAGTCATGATATGACTAGGGAAACTCTCTCAGGTTCTCGGTAAGATTTGGAGGTTACTCTCCTTCACTCTACTCTAGGTAGAGATTTTCCATACACCCACCTATCCCAGACCTCTTTGAGGTTTATCAGATGCCTTCCCAACATCAAGCCCGTGTCCCTCTTCACTCAGGTTGAGTTTTCTGTGTCTTATATGCTCCATATCCCCCCCTTCCTCTTCTACGGTTTCTCTGATCTCCTTATTGCACGCATGACTTCGGTGGGTTTTTGACATGTCCTCATGTTTCTTTTGTCAGAAGGAAACTCGTGGGTCAATCTTGGGGACCCATGGTGATCTTTTCTACTATCCTCTAGCTAACTACTTCATGTCCCTTCTAACAACCCTCCATGCTTCCATTCATTGGGGTGGTTGGTTGTTCAACTACCAACCCCTCCTCATTAATTGTCTTGTCTTGTTATTTGGGCTAAGGGAAAATAATATGAATGTTTCCAATTAATATTTCCGCAAGGTGGCTTGGGGTCCTTTAACTTAATGGAACCTCCCCTCATTCTTCTATTGATATCATGGCGAGTGCTTTAAGGCTTCACCTATTAGTCAATTTTCAACATTTACAATTAGACAATAATACATTTACAATATTTGCAAGTGATTGCATGATAATCATAAATTATGATTAATTACAGCCTAGGGAAAACATGGGTGTTACACAATCCATCTAGGTAAAATTCCTAAAATTATCCATTAAGTTTCCTCTTTGTGACGAATAATCAAGGGAATAATAGTTAATGAATAATTCATCTTGGGAAGGGACATATGGGATGAATCCAATAACCAAAAACTTAAAAAGAAGGCATCACTCCAAGTAACATTCCAACTTGAACTAAATCCCCCTAATACATGTTCACCCACTGATTAAGTGTGAGGATGGATCTCAACGCCTATTCATCTTGACCTAGTTATTTACACATGTATGAGATGTTCTTTCCTAATAAGCATTTCTTGTTACTAAAGGAGCTTCTCAATGTAATAAATTTTTAGTTTAAAATGCAAGGTGACCTTGGAATGTTAACCTCACAATCCTATTTACAAGGTCCCATTCTAAACTAAAAGTGAGAATTTTTTAATTAATTGATGAAGTTATTTTTATTATAAGGTGTTTATTTTAAAGTCTAAGTCGGTAGCATGAACTGACAATGTAATCTTAGGTTTAAGTTGTGTCCACATGTGATATATAGTTGTTGAACATGAAAATATATAAAGTAAATTGATCAAATGTAAGTTGAAAGCAACAAGGATAGAAGACCAAAACTTTTGATTCTCCCATATTGCATAGGACTACAAGGCGAAGAGCATAAATGGATTGATGAGATATGCCCCACACTAGATTATTTTAGTAATAGAAAAAAATTCTTCCAATTAATCAACAATAATGAATGTGCATGAAGCAAAGAAATATTCTATTCTAAACAAAATTAAATGTGAATTAACAAAATTCGAATATGACGAGTTAATTTTACATTGTTCGCTACCTAAGAAAATTGGAACTCTAATTAAAATTGTGTGGTGAACTTTAGAAAGGAATTTGGTTAGAAAACAACTACAAAAAATAAACTTTCTAGTCAAATGAATGGCTTAATCCTATAGATAGAGAACATACTATGCAGGTGAACAAGATTGTGTGTCATGTAACTAATAAGTTTAATGACTATGTGAACTAACGCCCACTCAATGTGTAAAGAAAATTTATAGGAATGGAAAAAATGAAAAATAAAAAAGTTTATGAATTTAGATCAAGGATGTGAGGCAATCAAATGGTCAACTACATAGTGGTGAGTAATACTTTCCTTAGTATGCAAATAGTAGAAATCCATAGAAACAAATGAAACAAACCTTTGTAGAAGCTCCTTCATGAACTAATGGATGGTTGTGGAGAAATATAAGGTGGATCCAAGTGAAGGAGCTTCCATTACAATCCCACACATAATAACAATAAAAAAAATCAACACTACAATTTTTTTTCATAAGATATCAATAGCATTCAAACTAATGAGAATATATGAAACTATTCAAATGCACAATTTGATTGGGAGAGAAAACTCAATGCTTTATATTAAATAAAGTGGGGAATAAGATTACAAAATAAGAACAATGTTACCTAGACTGAGTTGTACAGTGACCTTCAACATCTCCAATCATGAGGGTTTTATTCTTTTTGAGGCTTCATGTTTAACCTTGTTTGACCTCGATGGAAGTTGGAAGAATCTCCCCTTAGTGAATGATAAAATAATTAATGCAACACTAGTGAGATACAATGAAGTGATTGTAGAAATGATTAACAAACTTAGGATACATTTGAAGAATAACTTTGCATTCATTGAACTTCCTTTAACTGAAATATCCCTATATTCTCATGATATTATGCATTAATTATATTCTCATGATATTATGCATTGATAAATAAGGTGATTCTCATGATTTAATTCTTCATTGGCCTCATTGTGTTGTTATATTCTCATAAGTTACGCTTTCAATTAAATCCCTTTCATTTACAAAAAGATGCAAACGATGTGATAACAAAGTGTCCTAATTTAAATGCTAGAAAATATGCCTATGGAGAGAAACAATTATATTATTTATGGGCTCGAACCCTTCAAGAGAGTATCATTTATGAACCTTCAATGGCTATGTCCAATGCGGAGGTTGGTACAATTTTGGATAAGTAATACGATTCGAAACACTTAGAATGGTACTTAGACTTGAAGTTCCTAATAAAATCAACTAGATAGAGTTCTTTCGGTCCAAAAAGGATGAGTATTTTTAAGGAGTTGTGCAAGTTTGGATGCATGTTAGAATTGAAATGCCAAAGAAATATCAATTGGAATGGAGCATTGGGTTTAAAAGAAGTTGGGAAGATTTATAGGGTTGTGCAATAAGGATTTCACGTTGGACACGAAACATGTCGTAGGCTCAAACTAAGTAGAATTTCATACCTAGAGATAAGATGGGCATATTTTAGTAGTCATGAAAGTAGTATAAATAGTGAAAATAAAATGCTAGATAGGTCATATTTCAATATAATTTCAAGTCAAGGAATAGTAAGCGAGATTTGATAGTTTTTGCAAGAGGTAGTGCACTAGATATGTAGCACCTTAACTCAATTAGAATGAATAGAGATGTCAATTTTAAATGGAACAGGTAAATTAAGTACGTGTGCAATGAGATCACATAATGAACTTCAAAGTCATGAGAAATATTTATTATAATAATTTTTTGGGTTTGAATGAGGTTGAATAAATTAAAGAAGTTACAAAAAAACCAAAGAAACTCATTAGATACCAATTACCTAGCTTAAGTAAATCAGAATAACAATGTTGGGTCCATAAAAGGGTTGAAGCACATAATATAAAGGAAATAAGAAGAATTATGCGACCATGCTAGGACCACAACCCACATCAAGACATGTTTTGAAATAATAAAGGAGTGTGGAATGGAAATCCTAGGTGAATCAGATAATAACACATGGAAAAAATATTTAAAAATGAGGTACTCCAAAAGTTAATTAAAGTTATATTTCAAGTTTTTAAAAGATCGATGGAAGGGTTGCTTAAATTTTGAAGAACATTTATGACCAAACATCATTGTGATTCGTTAGCCTTTGTTTCTTCCTTGGGGATTGTTACCCCCACCAGCCTATGGGTGACTAAGGAGATGATGTCATGAGGCCCATGGGTGGCAGAAATGAAGTGTCGAGAATTATATTGACCAACGGATCCCACGTTGAGAAGATAGAGCCCCTCCTCTTCACCACTAATCTCCAACATCATAGAAACATCCACCACCAGATTGGCCCCAAAAGGAACCATGTCTTGCTTCATGAGGTAACAAGTCTAGTCTCATGGTAAGTGTCACTTTAATACTTGAGTCATTTGAGCATGTTGCAAAGAGTCATTTCTTGATTATAGAACATTTGCTTAGAAATTATATATTTTGATTGATTTCACCTTGGTGTTTGACATGGTATCCTAGTAAGTTGGTCACCCTTGAGAAAAGGGTTGCTACTAGGGGGTTCTCTTGAAGGGTCATCATACAATTCCCACTCATACTTACCACTTTCCACACTTCCTTCACTATGTTTCCTCATATTTTGGGTTTTTGGGTTCATTGACCCCAAGAAGGGTGTGTACCTCACTTCATGGGAAGAAGGGGATAAAGGCCAAGAGGTCTTGCAACTAGCACTGTAGAAAAATAAAATCCATAATCCATCCTTCTATATGTTTGTCGTAAGGTCCTAAGAGCCATGAAATCCTTCTCTATAAAAATGGAGGAGCTTTAAAAGAAAATAAATAAAAGGTATCCCACTTGATGGGGGAATGCATTGTGGTGTTTTTTTTAATTTCCAATGCATATGGAACTCAATGTGTTCTAACTTCAAGTGGCATTGTGGTGTTCTTTTTCTTTCCATTAAATATAGATCTCAATGTTCATATTTTAAAAGAAAAGGAAAAGGATAATAAAGGGCTTGGAAAATTTTTGCATTGCAAATAAAGGAATGCAGTGCACCCTCAACAAAGACACCAATAAATGAGACAATATGAACCC
This sequence comes from Picea glauca, assembly GCA_000966675.3. Classification (NCBI taxonomy): domain Eukaryota; kingdom Viridiplantae; phylum Streptophyta; class Pinopsida; order Pinales; family Pinaceae; genus Picea; species Picea glauca. The sequence goes on from JZKD02S0068975.1 coordinate 321,916, forward strand.
TTGATATGTCAAGAACCCCATGCCCAAGAGTCTTTCCCCAATCCACCTCATAGTCATTGCATGATATGGATAGGTTATTATTTGGAAACATTCCTTGACTTGGGGATTGGCTTACCCAATAGGGCACCATGAAACCCCTCCCATACCTAAATTTGGCAAAGTGTATAAGGTGTTTGAGCATTTGTTTAATTTGAAAAGGGGGAATTTAATGCACTTGTTTGGGTGGATCTTTTATTAAATGTGGCCTAGTTAGCATGATTCATATGACTTGTGGAACATTAGAGGGCGTACTTGTTTTTCTTTGCAGAACCTTGCCTGGTGAAAGATATTCATGAAGGAATTATGCCACTTGGACCTTCATAGGGACTAAAAGCCAAAAGGGTGGACGACATACCCCACATGTAGGAGACCATTGATAATGATCGTTGCACCTTGAGGATGGAATATTTTTCCTTTGAAGGTTCCTTAGAATCATTAGAGGATGAGATTGCACCCCTCTTCCACTTGAACATTTCCTTTGGAGGCCTATGATGTCACCCATTATCCCTTAACATCATCTTGGAGGCTAGGCCCTAGGGTTTGATGGATGATGTGGTTTCGGGGGTGGTTTGATAGGTGGAGGCTCATGAAATGGCACGTTTGTATATAAGATCATGACAACATGGCCTTTGGAGGCCCAACGTTCCATTCGTTGAATTTGGACGTCACATTCTCTAGCCCTATGTCACCCTTCTAGGGCATGATGTCACCCTTCTAGGGTTTTATTTCATGTAAATTTTATTTTGGCATAATGTAAAGGAAAATGAAAGGGGTTAGCCCTCTTCTCATTCGTTGTTGACAATTTTATGTGGAAAAATTGATTTATATGGAATCATATAAATAAAGGACCATCTCATTTCATTTTAGCACCAATCATCACTCACCATTTGTGAGAACAAGTCTAAAATTTTCTCCCTATATTGGACTATCTAGTTCTTCTACTAATGTTCTATGCTTGGAAGATCATTTCGTGGATACTTTTGCTGATTTTGAAGAGGAATTTTTGCAATTAGGGTTTTGTCTCTTGGTTTCTTGGATAAAGTAAGTTAATTTTCTGGAATTTATATTTATGATGTTATGTTACATGGTGAATATTTCTTCTTTATGCTAGACGTCTTGCTTGGTAAAACCCTAAGAGAGGAATATAAGTGTTTCCTCCTCTCACAAGGTTATTCTTGTTCAAAATTGGTGAAATCTCCTTGCTATGGTTAGCATCCTAAATCCCTAAAGTGCTAGCACTTTAAGATTTTATCCCTAGACACTTTATTTCTTGACCTAGTTGAAGTATTATGAAGGGAGAAAAGGTTGATAGAGCCCAAAAGTGCTTGAAATATAGCAATCCTTCTCTTTAAGGGTTAAAACCTAAGTCCCTAATGTGTTAGCACCTTAGAGTCTAAGCCCTACATATTAGTATTTTCTATCTCAATCTTCAAGAACTGTTGTATTGATGTTATAAAGACTCCATATCCCTCAAAGGCACTGATTTTACAATTGTCTTATGGTGAAATTGATCAACAAACACTCTCTTTCAATACTCTCAAGATTCCTACAACTTTGCTAACACTAACACTCAATAACTCCTAGTAAACTTGTTGTTTTTGTAAAATTTTACTACAACCATCTGAATACACTTTATTTGATGCATACACTCTTGGAAAGGTGGCCTAATCTATTTATAAATTGCATATAACAATTTGATATTAATCTACTAAGTTTATGCTAAGTTTCTCTTGTCAATTGTTGCATTTCTAAAGTCTTTTTATTGTTTTTGCTACAATTTATATTGTTGTTATAAGAATAGTGTATTGGTGCAAATTTGTACCAGACATTGCAATTTTCATTATCTAGTGTCTTATGAGGTATTAATTTCATGCTTGTGCTTGGAAATCATCACATATATTCTATAAAGTGTTCTTTTTCTAGGGAGTTACTCAAACAACTTCACACCTCTTCCATTTCCTTGGCCTAGAGCGATCTTTAGGTGATCAAGAGAGGGGGTGGTAGGCTTGGATTCTTTACTTGCTACTTTGATCCCTTTAGGTCACCGGGCAAGCCTCCCCTGTGGTGGACCTCCTCCATCACTAAAACGTGGAAATTTATTACTAAGTTGGAAGTGGTAGGATATTCCATAGTTACGCAAATTTGGGGACTTGTGTTGGGATATACACAAGTACAAATATTGTGATAACATTTTGTCATTGTTGTTGGGGAGGATTGATTCATTCTCCTCAACGACATATCTTTGGTCAACTTTCCCCAAAGAACTTGTTTTACAATTTTACTTGGTGGCTCCATTAAGGGTAGGTCCCTCACCTTCCTTTGATGATCCAAAGAAGATCATATGGCGACTCCTAAAAACATATCTTGAGGTCTCACCCTATTCTCAACTTTGAGATATTGTCTACTCTCAAGTGATGGATATATGGAACCGTGGGATTATCATAAAAGATACCCTTCTATTGATTTTGAGAACATTCCCAGATTCCCAAATGAGTTTGATGTTGATGCAAGATGGTTGGAAGACTATCCAAAATTTGAGGGTTTTATCGTCATTCATATTGTAGAGTTCTTTAAGTACCTATTGGAGACGAAAATGCATCACAAGGACATTCAAATAAAGTTATTTATATATTTCCTACCATTGGAAGTGAAAAATTAGGTCAAGGATTGTTGTAATCCAAAGGGAATAGCTTCACTCATAGATCTCATTAGAAGATTTATTGAGTATTGGTGCCCAAATTATCAGACATGTGAATATGTCCATCAAGATCTCCCAATATTCCTTCAAGATGTAGGATTCACCACTAAGATTACATAATATCTTAGTAAGGTGCACCATGCACTGTAATACCCCAAGGCCAAGCCACGATTGTAATTATGAATGTAATGATTTTTTGTAGGTTGGTGAGCCAAGTAATTATAAGTTGGTAGACTTATGTGTTTATTAGTCCAGAGAGCCTAGATGCTAAGGCTAGTGGGTCTAATTTTGTAAATCTGATTATGCAGATTATTAATAAAAAAAATTGTTGTGTGTAGACTGACCACGAAGAAAGAGTATGGGGGACTAAAATCCATTGGGTAGGGAAAGGGATGGGGCTATGAGTCTAGGAAATAAGGGCTAGGGTTAGGATCTAATAGAATAATATATTATTATTCTAAAAAGTTGTAAAGAGGATATTAATTTATCCTAAGTTCCTTTAGGGAGAGGAACCAATTCCAAGTGGGGGGAACATGCTCCTAGAGGGATCCAAGTGTCATCCAAAACCCATGCAGATTTATGGGGGGCATCCTCACGACTCTGGGATTCTAACCATTCTCATCGTTTAGACACTCTCACCATTCTGAGGATTCTCACCATTCGTACCAGGCTCACCATTCATTACCCGGATTGACCAGTGTACCCAGAAAGCACACAATAACCATGGAACACCATTGTGGAATTCCTTAAACACCCAAACCCCTGTGATAAGGCTGAATTGATACCCTCATTGTACCTATTCCTGCGGGTTTCCTGCGTATTGTCCTATCAATACCATTCCCCATGTCCAGGTTTTGTTTCTGTCATCACCATGCTCGTGTATTGAGAAGTGAGAGTGAAGAAGAAAGTTGTCATACCTATGAGAAACTCTCTCTAGGTGAGAGAGTGTATTGAGGAAGTGAGCTCTCCTGGAGGAAGTCTAGTAGCATATACAGAGATCTGATGATTCCTAATCTAGCCTGTTGTTGAATCCCTGGAAAGGGAGGTGTAGCAGTCGATGGACTGTGTGAAAGTGAAGGTGTACACTCCTAGGGTGGGAGAGGAATGTGGGGAATGAGAGTCTATGATTTGTGGGTGTAAGTGGATCCTTGGAGTAAAACCTTCACGTTGTACTGTGCAACTTCCTATTGTCCCTGCCTATCCTAGGAATCCCTTTCCCAGTGGAGTTTAGTCCCAACTCGGGGGTGACCCACTACTGAGAGTGATGAGCAGCATGGTCTAAGGCTAGGAGGTTCGTGGAAGGTCTGCACACAATTGGTGTACTTCAATTAAAAGATAAGTACCAATCCTATGTTCATTTACATGATGTGTATTTGTACATACTATAATGATGAGTATTACATGTATATGATGTTATATTTATGGGTTTTCTTGTGAATACTATATGCATGATTTTACTATTATTTATGCATTATGTTGTGTGATATCATAATTTAAATCATTTGTAAATTTTGTATTTGTTATTGTCACTTCCTCATTAACCTATGTATGAATTGAATGTTTATGTCTAGTTGAAAATTGCACTAAATATAAGTATATGTATATTCGAACATGAGCGTTATCTCGAGTAGCATGACCCATCCCGGGTGGCCAGGAATGTGAAAAATTGGTATCAAAGCGAAAATATGTTTACTCTGTGACGTTTCCCATCCTGTTGGTGGCTGGGGGCATTACAAATTGGTATCAGAGACAAGGTTTTGACACTAATCCTAGATGGGCCATGGTAGTGGTTAATGAAACAAAGATTTTAGAGTGAATTGTTGTCTAAAGGGACAAAATTTGAAGTTCAGATTGTCCTTGAGTGTCAGTAAGGCACCGTGTGAGCACTTGGACTGTGTTTAGAAGCTCAGGAAGTATAACAGTTAAAAGAAACCTATAGAGGAAGGAAGCCACGACAACCCTTGTGTTGGGCTGTGAGGTTTGAATGTGTGTCATAGGATCTATTCAAGAGAAGGCAGACCCTTCATGATTGTCAGATTTAGAAAAGGTGAATGAAATTTAACCCCTAAGTACTTCGGACTTCGTGACTTCGACAAATTTTATGTGATAGAGTAGAAGGGGACGAAGCCTAAAGTTTCAAAGTTCTGGAGTGGATCTACACTGTAAATCTAGGGAGAAGTGCTTGACCATTGGATCGACCGAGAATAGATTAGAGTCATTACATCAAGCCAAGAGTAGAAGGTAAGGCACAATGATGAAAAAAAGATCTCAGTCGTCAGATCTACACGCAAGTGATTGTGAGCCATAAATCTCACAATAGTTCGAGAGTTCGGCGTTTGGGAGAAACAAAGTGTGCTAAGGCACAAACTCCCGAAGTGCCAAAGTCTGGAGGTAATTCGAACCGTTCATAAAAAAAGGGCACATTTCAGCATATTGGCTTGTTCGAGAGTTCGACGTTTAGGATAATTGGAGTGTGCTAGTGTGAAAAGTCCCGAAGCCTGAAGCCCCGAAGCCAAAGAACAGAAGTGGCATGACATGATGACATCACCAATGGTGATGTGGACCCTTCTTAGACATGCCACGTGCCACTGCCTTAATTGTTGACAGTCGTACCATGTGGACCCTAGAAGGTAAAGTAGTTTGAAAGTTCGGAGTTCTGGAGATTTGAGGAATACAAGTGTAAAATATTCTGAATCCTGAACTCTCGAAGTGACGTGGCCTACTGACATCACTAGGGATGACATGGACACATGGGATGTGTGCCACATGTTAGTGAGTTAAGAACCTTTGGAAGAATGAAATGCCAGTTAGACTGTGACATGTGTCACCCGTCTGATTGGGCCATGTGTCTGCTTCTAGTATTCCGCCACATGGCACTCATCTCGAGCATGGGTAGTGGGGCCCTTGATGATACATAAAGTAGTTAAAACCTTGGCGAAGAATTTAACTAGACTGGGCCTAGGATAAATTAACCTTAGTAGACGTGTGGCGCCAGATCATGAATTCCAGAGACTTGGTACTTCAAAGGAAAGGTGTTACGGTTAGCTTTGACTAGAGAAATCCCCGAAGTCCTGTAGCGCTGAAGTGATGTGACATGAAGACGTCACTGGGGGTGACATGGAAGCATTTGGAGATTCATGGCTTGGGATTTTTGGGGTGTGTAGATGTGAAATCCTCTGAAGTCCCAAAACCCTAAAGCTTTGAAGTCTCAGAGCCTTGAAGCCCGAAGCCTAGAGGACCAGAATTAATCTCAACCGTTGATAGGGAAATGACACTTGGAAACATATGCACCAGTCTGGAGACTTGGCACTATCGAAGGATTGAGAATATGTATAGTTTGAAACTCTTGAAGCCCGAAGTTCCGTAGTAATTATCAGTCGTAGGATGTTGGGAATTCGTGGAATGTTGATCCATCCCACTTCGTGAGTTTGCCAATTCAAAACTCCGAGAGATTTTTTATGATTGTTAGGCTCCAATCTACTAATGTAAATTAGAGTGAAAATGATTGTCAATCCGGTGTTTGTAAGACTTAGAGGCACATCCAAAATGTATGGATTTAGAGATAAATTTTATTCTTTAATGGGAATAAACCAAAATCTATTCTAAGAGATGAATATGGAAGAGATGCTAAGCTTCTATTTAGAAGTCATATTCATAGATCTCATGATAGTAATCAGCAAATGTTTTCCTAAAGAGTATTAACAGTAAACATTCAAAAAGATATCCGAACTAGTTCTAAGGCTTATCAATGCTAGAAAGACAAAACTCTTATTCAAGAGATGCATTCATTGTCTTCTTTCATTCATTAGCAATTATCACCAATTCTTGTTAAATCAAAAGTACTGAAAGCGTAAATAACTCAAAAAGCATTTATGATTATCCTAATGCTTGAAAGCAAACCACACACTGAATTCTTATTCAAGAAATCATTCACAACATGAGTAAGGCTTAGAAACATTAAGAATATTACTTAACTATGGAATTCATCTAACTACAACAAAGAATAAACTCATCTACAACAAGATCTAATCTAAAACATGTATCAAACATTACTTGAAAAGAATATAAAGGAAGAGTGTACTAGTTTGGCAAAGGGGGGCCTCCAATGCTTCACTTGTACACTTGAGTTGTCTCAGCTAAGAAGGAGCTTACAGCATCATTCACATCATCATATCATAAACATTATCAAGAACAAAACACAGAACTGATCTCAAGATTGCAAATTCCAAAGTTTCTTCATTCACATCCAAGGTTGGTATACTAGTCTATGCCTTAGAGTATTTATACAAGAGTTTTGAAACTAATAATGTTAATAAATCTCCTAAATATCATGATCAGATCCATAAAATATGCTAGGAAGGTCGAATACCCCCTTCAGATCCATAAAATATGAACAAATCCCAAGAAAATCTAAAACTGTCCATGATTTTAGGCTAAACAGGGTATTTTCTACTGAAGTGGCTCTGTTTGACCAACATTGACTAGACACCTGGAAGGCTCAGATCTTGAATTTGATAGGTAATCATCCATCCTTGTACATCAAGGATCATGACCTAAGTCTTAGATTTCTCCCAACTGTCCTGTAAGTACACGAACCTAGGAGCAATTACAGGATTTAGTCAAATCCTGTAATTTCTGATAAATTTTCAATTTTAATGCCAAAAATTCGAAAACTCAATTCTTAAACTAAAGAATGATAAATGTACCTTGCATAAGTTGTTTTATTGATCCGGATTTATGTAGGAACACAATGAAATACATAAATACACATAAACGCAGAGATGCGGTGGAAATAAGACTTCATTTCATTAATGACTGAAATATGCTTACAGACAGAATGTAAATAAACTAGCTAAGGCGTTGGTAGCTTATCTATGAGAAGAGATGTGTCTGCTACTCGCATCTGTGAGAAGATGATTACAATGAGGCTCTAGAGGCCTTTTTACAATATACAAGAATTCCAAAATTCATATACATCCAAAAACCTAACCCTAGGAGATGAAGCGCCAAAAGTCATGTGGGCCCCGTTTGGGTAAGTTGGTACATCAACTTCCCGGGGTCGTAACTTTTGCATACGATCTC
>JZKD02S0068975.1:329744-353986 GCA_000966675.3 Picea glauca
AAGTGGCCTTGTTTCACCAGCATTGACCAGACACCTAGAAGGCTCAGATATTGAAGATGATAGGTAATCATACATCCTTGTACATCAACGATCATGACCCAAGTCTCAGATTTCGCCCAACTATCCTGCAAGTACACGAACCTAGGAGCAATTATGGGATTTAGTCAAATCCTGTAATTTCTGATAAATTTTCAATTTTAATGCCAAAAATTTGAAAACTCAATTCTTGAGCTAAAGAATGATAAATGTACCTTGTATAAGTTGTTTTATGGAAAATATGGAATGAAATGGGTCAAAATGGATGGTTTTGGAGGCAAAAGTATAGTTTATAGAGTAAAAAGGAAGCATAAAAATGTACTCAACAATGATGTTCTTTGGAAACCACAGAAGCCCAGAGTCTCAAAGCTCCTATCCATCGTAGATATTAGAAGATAATGTGGACCATAGATCCATCGTCCTCCATGAATTCTCCAGTTCAAGGTTTTGTGATGTTTGTGATGTGCAGAAAGGGAAACCTTCGAAGCTCTAGATCCTTGAAGTTTCAAAGCTCCGAATAAGCGGCCAACTATTAGCACTTGGTCATAGTCGTGGTCACATGTGAATTAAGGGTTGAAGGAAAAAGGGGGATAGAACCCAAAAGTGAATTGTAGAAAAGAACAGGGCTTAGAGATAGATTCATGGAGATTCTTGATCCACTAAAGACCCGCAAAAAATGAACTATGATATTATTTTGTTGAATTAAATTGTTTAAGTTATTATGGAGAATTATTAAGTCTAATAGTTTGAAACAATCCGGTTGATTGCACAATTTGCAGAGTTAACAATTGACAGAAGCGAATCTAATTGTTCCATAGTGCAGGGAAATGGAGGAGGCACAAGATGCTTATAGTCTGGAGAATGAAGTTAGAGGAATGGATATTCATTTGGCAGTTGAAGGAACAAAATCCAATGGACATGGAGAAGAAATAGATAAAGACATGGGCATGATGAAAATCATTAAAAATTTGCAAAAAGATGTCCAAATTTACCCGGAAAATAATGAAAGGATTAGGAGATCCAAGGAGAAACGGGAAGACTTCAATATGAATTTAATACGAAGCCTAGAAATAATTGGAAATAATTTGGATCAGGAGAGTAGCTCCAGCAAATCAGGGAGCCACGGGTTCCCTGATGAGGAAAGAAGGTCAAGGAGTGGTAGCAGACATCACCAGCACTCCCAAAAGCATTCCCATAAGAGAGTACAGTGTAGCTCAATTCCATCCCCTCTTAGGAAACATAGGAGGTTTGGGGTGGATGATTTGAAAGGAGAAATGAATAAGATCAAACCTCCTACTTTTGATGGAGAGAATTAGAAGGATGAATATGTTGAGACATGGCTGTTAGGCATGAGGAAGTACTTCCAATTGAAAAACCATTCTTATTATGCAGAGGGGAGAATTTTCATCTACCAACTTAAGGGAAAGGCATCCATATGGTGGGATCAACTAGTGCAAGTACAATTCCTCGAGGAGAAAAATGTGACTTGGAATCAATTCAAGAAACATTTTGAAAAGAAGTACTTAGCCAAGAGATACTGTGACAAGAAAACGAAAGAGTTCTTTGAACTTAAACTGGGCAGCATGATTATAGATGAATATGAGAGCATATTTCTAGATTTGTTGAAGTATGTCCCTTTCATTAATGATGAGGCAATCAATATCCATAGATATCTGAGTGGGCTACCATATTTCATCAGTGAAAAAGTCCAATATGATGATCCCAAGACTCTGGAAGAAACTATAAGGAGAGAAAAATGATTATATGATCAACAAAAAGGAAAGCCTACTTTCAAAAAAGCTTGGGAAGACAAGAGGAAGTTTAAGAGGGAGCAAAGGTAGAAGGGGAACAAGACACCAATTTTCATAAATAGTCCTCAAGGACAACCAATTTTAAGAGATCCCAGGATGGTTGAAGGAGGTGGGCAAAGGCCAAGATAGACACCTATGCAATTTTGGGGCTGCAATGGAGATCATAAGTATAGAGATTGCCCTCACATAAAGGACAAGGTGAGAGTTGTTCACAACGTTCAACAAGAAGAAATAGTGGAGGACATGGGAAGAAGAGTACCTAGGATCTATGTAGCCCTGGACAACAAGCAAGCTGACTTTCAATCACACGTGATTGAAGTTGAAGGTATGATCAATAACCATGCCTTTACTATTTTAATTGATTGAGGGGATATTCATAGCTATATAGATCCTAAGGCAGTGGAAATATTTTAATTACCAAGAAGAAAGCATGGGAAATATTGGTTGGTGCAGTTTCCTACAAGAGCCAAGAGAAAGGTTGTTGAGTTGGTTAAATCATGTCCAGTGGGCATGAATGGACTGAGTACTAAGGAAGATCTAAACATCTTTCCTTTGGGATAATATGATTTCCTAATTGGTATGGATTGGTTGGACCAACACCATGCATATTAAAATGTCATAAAAATGCATTCACTTTCCTGGATGAGGAAAGAAATCGAAGAGCGGTCCAAGGAATTCCCAGGGCAGTTACTATCTGAGAAATCTCAGTAATGCAGTTGAAGAAGTGTTATAGGAAGGGATTTAAAATATTTGCAGCCCATATGGAGGAAGAATCTAAGGAGAAGGTTCCAAATCTAGAGGATCATGTAGTCTTGGAATATTTTGATGATTTGTTCAAGGAGGCACTAGGACTACCCCCAAAGAGAGATATTGATTTCTCTATAAATTTAATGCCTGGATTAGCTCCAGTATCAAAGACTCATTATATAATAAGTACACCAGAGCTAAAGGAGTTACAAATGCATCTTGAAGAACTTCTGAAGAAGGGGTATATACGCCCAAGTGTGTCACCTTGGGGTGCCCCAGTCTTGTTCGTGAAAAAGAAAGATGGGACATTAAGATTGTGCATCGATTTCAAACAGTTAAACAAAGTGACTATAAAGAAAAAGTATAATTTACCAAGGATTAATGATCTCTTCGATCATTTGAAGGGTGCAAGGATATTTTCAAAGATAGATCTCAAGTCAGGATACCGTTAGGTAAGGATTAAAGAGGAAGACATCAGAAAGACCACCTTCAGGACAAGGTATGGTCATTATGAGTTCACAATGGTGCCATTTGGGTTATCAAATGCACCAGTTTTTTTCATGTGCTTAATGAATGGTGTTTTTCGAGAATATTTAGACAAGTTTTTCATTGTCTTTTTGGATGACATCCTTGTATACCCCAAGTCGGAAGAATAACATGAGCATCATTTGAGGATGGTGTTTCAAGTGCTAAGAGATCATCCGTTGTATTCCAAATTGAGCAAGTTCTCATTTTATCAAAACAAAATCCACTATTTGGGGCATATCATAACTGAAGAAGGGATAGCAGTGGACCCTGAAAATATTGAGGCCATTAAAGGGTGGACAACACCTAAGAGTGTGAAAGAATTCAGATCCTTCATGGGTATATATGGCTACTATAGAAGGTTCATTGCAGGTTTTTCGAGAATATCTCATCCCATCACTTCTTTGCAAAGGAAGGGGAAGAAGTTTCAATGGATAGAAGAATGTGAAATGAGATTCCAATAATTGAAGCAGTTTTTAACCAGTGCTCCAATTTTGAAGATTGCATATCCAAATGAAGAATTAGTGGTTTGCAAAGATGCATGCAAACAAGGACTGGGTGGAGTCCTCAGCCAGAATGGGTTTGTGATATGTTTTGAATCTAGGAAATTGAAAGAGAATGAAAGGCTCTATGCCACTCATGATCTGGAGTTGGAATCCATAGTGTAAGCTTTAAATAAATGGAGACAATACCTCATGTTAAAGAGGTTTGAGTTGAGAAAATACCATAATGATCTAAAATATTTGTTTGACCAGCCTACTTTGAATGCTAGGTAGAGTAGATGGTTGGAATTCCTCTATGAATATGACTTTGATATCAAGAACATCAAGGGAAAGGAGAACAAAGTGGTTGATGCACTCAGCAAGATAATGTATGAACTACATGATACAACCATTATCATGTATCAGAAAGATCTTAAAGGAAGTATTTCTGAGGTTGCAAAAGTTGATTTGCAGTACATGGAATTGGTAACTAAATTGCAGCAAGGCAAAATGAAGTAGAAAGTTGAAGATTATGAATTGGGAATTGATGGAATTATCTTGTACAAAAACAGAGTTTATGTACCCAATTCTCTAGAATTGAGGAGTGTGATTTTAAAAGAGATGCATAATGTACCTTATGTGGGACATCCTGGATATCAAAAAACAGTGGCAACAGTCAAGAGTCATTACTATTGGTCATACATGAAGAAAAAAATTACAGATTACATCGCCAAATGTATGGAGTGTCAAAGGGTCAACGCTGAGCATAGACACCCAGCTGGGTTGCTACAACCATTACCCATTCCTGAATGGAAGTGGAAAGTGGTGACAATAGATTTCATCACAGGTTTACCCAGAACAAACAAGCAACATGATTCCATCATGGTGGTGGTGGATAAGCTTACGAAAGATACCCATTTTATTCCATTGAAGACTACTCACAAGACATCTAATGTTTCTGATAATTATATGAGGGAACTAGCAAGTTTTCATGGTATTCCCAAGACAATTATGTCTGATAGAGACCCAAAGTTTACCTCAAAGTCTTACAGATGATTATTCAAGGGGCTTGGAACGAGCCTAAATTTCATCATAGCTTATCATCCTGAGTCTCATGGACAAACAGAAAGAGTAAATCAAGTGATAGAAGATATGTTAAGAATGCATGTGATGGAAAAAACATCCATATGGGAGGAATACCTGCACTTGGTAGAGTTTGCTTACAACAATGGGTACCAAGCATCACTAAAGATGAGCCCATTTGAGGCAATTTATGGTATAAAGTGCAACACCCAAGTAAGCTAGGACAACCCAGCTGATAGAGAAGTGGTTGGGATAGAGTTGCTCAAGGAAATGGAAGAGAAAATGTTGAAGATTAAACAGAATTTGAAGGCTACCCAAGACAAGTAGAAAATCTATTCTGACAAAGGAAGAACCCATAAGGAATTTAAAGTGGGTGATCATGTTTTCTTGAAGGTGAAAGCCAACATAATTTCCCTGAAGTTGGGAAACTGTTCCAAGTTGGCAGCCATATATTGTGGTCCATTTGAAATTCTAGAAAGGATTGGACCAGTAGCTTATATGCTTGCATTGCCTGCATGCATGACTATTCATAATGTATTTCATGTCTCTTTTCTCAAGAAATATATACATGATGTTAATCATGTGATTGATTGGAATGTGATTCAGGTGGAACAAGAAGGCGCTTTACTGGTGCACCCGGTGCGCATACTAGACCAGAAGGACAAGAAGCTCTGGAATCGATCCATAAGGCTTGTAAAGGTCCAGTGGACCTGGTATGGACCTGAGGATGCAATGTGGGAGCATGAATATGCTATGCGGACATAATACCCACATATTTTTGAAGATTTTGAAAATCTTGTGATGTTGTGTAAATGAGTTGCACTAAGGAGAGTGCAAAAATAAGGGGAGGGGATTGTAATACCCCAAGGTTGAGCCCCAGTTGTAATTATGAATGTAATGATGTTTTGTAGGCTGGTGAGCCAAGTAATTATAAGATGGTAGAATTATGTATTTATTAGGCTGGAGAGCCTAGATGTTAAGGCCAGTGAGCCTGATTTTGTATATGTAATTATGTAGATTATTAATAAAAACACATCCTTGCATGTAGAATGGCCATGAATAAAGAGTATGGGGGACTGAAATACACTGGGTAGGGAAAGGGATGGGGCTGTGAGTCTAGGAAAGAAAGGATAAGCTTAGGAGCTAATATAATAATATATTATTATTCTAAAAAGTTGTAAAAAGGATATTAATTTATCCTAAGTTCCTTTAGGGAGAGGAATGAGTTCCAAGTGGGGCAACGTGATCTTAAAGGGAGCCAAGTGTCATCCAAAACCCCTACATATTTATGGGGGGTGTCCTCATGACTCTAGGATTCTAACCATTGTCATTGTTCAAACACTCTCACCATTCAAACCAAGGCTCACCATCCATTACCCAAATTGACCAAAGTACCTAGAAAGCACACAGTAACCATTGAACGCCATTTTGGAATTCTTGAAACACCAAGAACCCCTACAACAAGCCCGAATTGATACCCTCATTGTACTTGTACCTATAGGTTGCCTACGTATTGTCCTGTTAGTACCATTCCCCATGTCCAGTTTATATTGCTGCCATCACCATGCCCGTGTGTTGAGAAGCGAGAGTGAAGAAGTAGGTTGTCAGACCTATGAGTAACTCTCTCTAGGTGAGAGAGTGTGTTGAGGAAGTGAGATCTCCTGGAGGAATTCTAGTGGAAACTATAGAGCTCTGAGAATTCCCGATCCAACCTGATGTTGAAGCCCTGGAAAGGGAGGTGTAGCAGTCGATGGACTATGTAACAGTGAAGGTGTACACTCTCGGGGTGGGACAGGAATGTGGGGAATGAGAGTCTGTGAGTTTTGGGTGTAAGTGACTCCTTGGAGGAAAGTATTCATGTTGTACTGTGCAAATTCCTGTTGTCCTTGCCTAGCCTAGCAATTCCTTCCCAGATGGATTTTAGTCCCATCTTGGGGGTGACCCACTACTGAGAGTGATGAGTAGCATGGTCTAAGGCTAGAAGGTTCATGGAAGGTCTACATGCAATTAGTGTACTTCAATTAAAAGATAAGTACCAATCCTTTGTTCATTTACATGCTCTATATTTGTACATGCTATAATGATGAGCATTTCTTATATATGTTGTTATATTTATGGGTTTTCTTGTGAATAATGTATGCATTCGTTTACTGTTATTTCTGCATTATGTTGTGTGATAGCAGAATGTAAATCATCTGTAAATTTTGTATGTGTTATCTAAATATATGTATATGTATATTCAAGCATGAGTAGTATCTAGAGTAGCATGACCCAGCCCATGTGGCTGGGAATGTGACAAATTGTTATTAGAGAGAAAATATGTTTGCTCTGTGACATTGCCCGACCTGTTGGTGGTTGGGGGCATTACATTCTCAATACCAAGAACCCAAGGAATATATTTACGAAGATGGTTACCAACCCCTTGAAGAGGAGAACGAATCACCTCATGATTCTATTGAAGACAACGAAGATTTGATTGAAGAATGAGAGCCTAAAGAGGTGATTCATGAGGAATATTACCGAGAAGAACATGAGCCTCCTTGTGAATGTACCGAAGAAGAGCACTTTGATGAAACACACCATATTGAAGAATTGATCCATGAAGATGATCCTCATGAAGACAAATCCCTGGTATTTTCTCCTCCACTTGATGAATTCATCCAAGCCTCCATTTATCCTGCATAAGAAGAAAAGAAAGTCGTCAGTTACAGTCCCTTCCAAGTCTATGATGTTTCACTTCATAATTTGGAAAGTGAAGAGGTGATAGAAGAGGCCTTGGATGCATTAGACCCTTCATGTTACAATAAATACAATGATGTGATTGGAAACATTGATGAGTTTATACATGTTGGGAGACTTAAATTGGATGTGATTTTTCCTAGTGGAGATCCCATTTACGACATTGAAGGTCATTTTCAATTTTTGCCTTTACAACAACCATATGTTATTAATATTAGTATTGGTGTTAAATATCAATATTAAGGTTTATTAAGGTCATAATATATGGTATATAATAATAAGCTATCACTTATGTATTTATTTATATACAAGTTTTAAAAAAAGGAGATTGGAAATTTATTTATATTAATTTTAAAATGTTATGTTATTTATAAGGTTAATAATAGTGATTAATACTAATATGTGGATTAATATTAGTATAACCTTAAGGGGATTAAAATTGGAACTTAGGTTAATAGATTTAATCTACGTCCAAACATTATTGATTGTAATAATTAATTGATGTATGGTTAGAGTTACATTAATGAATATTAAAACTTATAAAGTCGTAGAGGGATATAAAAGGACAAGGGGGAGGGGGACTTCATGCATGCCAAGGAAGTAAGTTGGGGTAATTAGCGATTATGGTGTAGGGTTAGCATAGTTATAAAGGTAAGAGAGTTAGTAGCTTACATGGATGAAGTTACCAAGCTTAGAGGTTTTTGACCCTGACCTTTAGTCACTTACGTTATGGGAGTAATGTATGTTTACATACAAGTATAAAGAAACTTACGCCTAACCTTATGTTTGCAAGTACAAGTTTGAGTAAAACCTAGAATTCCCTAACCATTCTCTAATAAATGTTTGGTTTGATTGCAGATTCAATATTCAAAATGGTTAGGAATTGGGGAAATCGAGATCAGGGGGAATCATCACAGGGACCACCAATGTCAGCACCTCCATCGCCCGAGCTAGCTCTCATTTTATGCTCCTTAGAGGCTATTAATGAGACATTAAAGGGACTCTAGTCACTAGATATGGAAGTGGATCCCCCACCTTCTGGGGTGGGTAACCCTAAAGGGTCTAGGGACTCATAGAGAGGACCTCCACTGGGGGACATTACCAGAGATCTACAAAAGATCAAACTCCCAGAGTTTGTCAGAGGTCATGCTAGTGAACGTGCAGAAGCATGGTTGGAAGGAATTACGAGATGTTTCTCCTTGAGAGATTATGCTTCCACATCAAAGGAGAAGATAACAATCTTTCAGCTAAGAGACAATGCATTCAACTAGTGGGATAATCTAGAGAGACAATTCCACCTTAATCCATATACCGTCTCTTGGGAGTTGTTTGAAGAAAGATTTCATAGAAAATATTTGTATGCTTATTATGAGGAACAACATGTAGGAAAATTTCATGCTCTAATATATGGAAATGAAACTGTGGAAGAGTACAAAATCAGGTTCATGGAGTAAGCAAAGTATGTCTCATACATGAATATCGATCAATGACAAACATAACATTTTGTGCATGGGTTAAACCCTAAGATAAGGGCCATGGTGCGACTGTCGAAACCATAGTCATTGGTCGAAGCAGTTGAAAGTGCTTGTTACGCAGAAGAGCATATGAGCTTAAATGGAGGTATTAGATCAACTATTCCACAATAGTCTGGATTCATGGGGAAGGGCCCTAGGACCTTCTCTAGGGAAGGAAGCTCTAGTCCACATCCTTATGGAAATAGAGTCACACCTAGGGAAGTTGCAACATGTATTTCAATGGCAGTGAGTGCAACATCCCATGACCTTATTGGGGAGCGGTTAGTAGGGATAGGGGTTCCAGAGAAGAAAATAATTTCAGAGGTCTTCACAGGGAAAAAGGTAGGTTCCACCTAGAGTTACTTGTTTTTGGACAGTTGGTTGCCATTGATGTCAATCCTTAGAGTGTTGAAGATACCCAAGAGTTGTGATTAAGATTGATGGTGAGTTAGTTTTCATTGATATCAACAAGAGTGATTGATGTCAACAGATGTGATGGCTTTATTTGGAGATTTCTCCAAAGTGGTCCCCTTATGTCATATCTCTAAACATGGCCCTCATAGGAAGACACTTTGAATAACTATACAAGAAACCCATAGGTGTGGTTATGGAACCCGAAGTTGATCAAGTAATAAGGACATGAAAAAAATCGTAAATTTAGATATTACCTTCATATATGCATAGTACTTGTCATGCCATTTTTGGTGATAGGTGGTACAACACGTGGTTCCTCACGGTTGGAGAGATATGCCCTCATAAATTTGAAAGCCCTGAAGAATGGTCAAGAAGCCCCTAGTTGGTTACAAGTCATTAATGAAAGGGTTAAGTGGTTGTAACAAGAAACCCATAAATTAAGGAAAGAGGTTACTTAGAAAAGTTATAAATACACCTCAAGGAGTCTCTCATAAGTACTTTCACACACACATTCTATTAAATATATTTAAGTGAATAAGTGAAATGGTTTTTATTGTTATTGGAAAATATTAGGTCGAACCTTAAGTAGTAAGTCTGAGGTTGCGATGGAAATTCGAAGGTGAAAGTCTTGGAGTTGCAACAAATGTGAGTAACCCTAGTTTTTTAGGTATATGTGGGTTGCAGGTCAGAAGGGCATGGATGTGCGTGGGATGCAGTGGAGAAAATCACAGATATTCATGGGCAGTAGAAAATAAATTCGTGGATATGTGAAAAGTGTTGTGAAAGGTTGAGAAGTGATGTTAATGCTAGGTTGTTGAGGACTGAGGTAAAGCTACAGGTCTGTGTATCAGGATCAGAGGCACCATGTCAGTTACAAATGTAAAGGTATGTTATTCTATTTTTTGTGAGGTTGCATCTTGGTGATATTGAGGAACATGCTTGAGGCATGTCCTTGTGAGTTTTGGCATATGCCTTAAGGCACATATTGGATGTATGGTACATGTTGGTTGAGGAATATTTGTTGAGGTTCATTTCTGGTGAATATCTTGGATATATTGGCACGTTATGGTGATTATTTGAGGCATATCATGAGTGATATGGCACATGTTTGAGGTACATGGTCTATGGATGATCGACATGTTGTTTTAGGTATATGGTTGATGATATGGTGCATGGTTAGAGAAATATGTTGGTGATATTGGTACATGCTTTGGTACTTTGTTAAGTCACTTCATTGTTGATATCTTATGGTACATGGTGTATGAGATGATTGAGACATATCATGAGTGATATGGTATATGGTTGAGGCACATCTCGACGTACATGTTGGTGCATGGTTGATGTTATGGTACATGTTTGATGCATGATATGGTACATGGATGATACATGGTATGGTACAGGTTTTGGGGCATGGTTGATTCACAATTTTGTACAAGTGTCGGTGCATTGTTGATGCACGGTTTGGTGTAGGTGTTGGTGCTTGGTTGATACATGTTGATGTACATGGTATGGTACACGTAGATGTACATGTTTTATGAGTGATGTGCATGGTTTGGTTATGATTTTTCTATCCATGTGAGTGGATCTAGTTGATGATGGTACATCAGTGACAATGACAGTGACAATGATAGGTTGGTTGGTGATAGTGACATTCCAGTGACAGTGATAGGTTGGATATAATGACAAGTTATAGGTTGATGTGACAGTGGAAGTGATAGTAAAAGTGGCTTATCCAGGTGGATATCGGTGGCCACCCACCTTTTCCAACTCACTCAAAAACGTTTTCTGGCAATTTTGGCAATTTACTATTTTTAACAGTTTTAACTTCCGGGGCCATTTTGAGGACCTAAATAAAGGTTTTTCAGCATCGAGCTTCTCGAGGATAGACAAAGGCATAATTGAGACCCTAAAATGAATCTCCTAGAAGATACCTTTCCAACAGGATATCGTGTTCCCAAAACGGAGATCATATGCAAAAGTTACAACCCCGGGAAGTTCATGTACTGACTTACCCAAACGGGGCCCACATAACTTTTGGTGCTTCATCTCCTAGGGTTGGGTTTTTCGATGTCTATGGTTTTTGACATTCTTTTTTATGGTAAAAATTCTTTTAGAGCCTCATTGTAATGATATTCTTGTGAATGAGCGCAGTCGTCACATCTCTTCTCAGAGATAAGCCGCCACCATTCCAACAAGATTGTTTTTCGCTACATTTTACAGTTTCAACTTATTTTGTTATAGAAAACCAGTTTTACTATATCTTTTTTATTCTGTGTTAAAAATATTTTAATAATATGTATTCATTTTGTTCTGCTCATAAAATCTGGATCAGTGGTATCAGAGCAGTCTACTCCTTGTCATCTTAATGCATGTCCTCGACGAGGTCAGGGTACAAATAATTGGGTCTCGAGCTTGTTTCTCTTGAGGAAAAAATCTCTCAGACGCCCAAACAACCTCTCATGGTAGAAGAAAATAAAGATGATGGGATCAGAAATCCTTTCAAAATGTTGCTTGAGGAAGCCCTCATGCAACAGAGGAACGAGATTATGGATAGTTTTGCGCAAATTCTTCGGTGTCTACCAACAGGCGATGCATCTTCCTCGAGCAGAGGCACCGCCCCCTTCAAGGTACAAATAAACTTCGATATTCCTATATTTGAAGGCTAGATAGATGCATATGTTGTAGACAAGTGATTGAATCTACTAGAAGGTTATTTTTCTGTCCATAACTTTTCGAATAGAGAAAATATTACTTTTGCACTCCTCAAAGTCATTCCCCATGTCAAATATTGGTGGGAAACTTTCTATGAGAAAAAGGAAACAGAGGAACCCTCATTATTTATAGTCACGACTATTAGGCTCCAATCTACTGATGTAAATTAGAGTGCAAATGATTGTCAATCCGGTGTTTGTAAGACTTAGAGGCACATCCAAAATATATGGATTTAGAGACAACTTTTATTCTATAATGGGAATAAACCAAAACCTATTCTAAGGGCTAAATATGGAAGAGATGCTAAGCTTCTGTTTAGAAGTCCTATTCATAGATCTCATAACAGTAATCAGCAATTGTTTTCCTAAAGAGTATCAACAATAAGCATTCAAGAGATGTTCAAACTAGTTCTAAGGCTTATCAAATGCTAGAAGGACAAAACTCTTATTCAAGAGATGCATTCATTGTCTTCTTTCATTCATTATCAACTATCATCAATTTAAATCAAAAGTACTGAAAGCGTAAATAACTCAAAAAGCATTCATGATTATCTTAATGCTTGAAAGCAAACCACACATTGAATTCTTATTCAAGAAATCATTCACAATATGAGTAAGGCTTTGAAACATTAAGCATATGAATTAGCTATGGAATTCATCTAACTATAGAAATATATAAATAAAACTCATCTACAGCAAGATCTAATTTAAAACATGTATCAAAGATTACTTGAAAAGAACATAAAGGAAGAGTGTACTAGTTTGGCAAAGGGGGCCCTCCAATGCTTCACTTGTACACTTGATTTGTCTCAGCTAAGAAAGAGATCCAACAGTATTCACATCATCATATCATAGGCATTATCAAGAACAAAATGCATGATTGATCTCAAGATTGCAAATTCCAAAGTTTCTTCATTCACATTCAAGGGTTGTCATACTAGTCTATGCTTTAGAGTATTTATACAAGAGTTTTAAAACTAATAATGCTAATAAATCTCCTAAATATCATGATCAGATCCATAATATATTATAGGAAGGTCAAGTGCCCCCTTTAGATCCATAATATATGACCAAATCCCACGAAAATCCAAAACTGTCCATGATTTAAGGCTAAAACAAGGTGTTTTCTGCTGAAGTGGCCCTGTTTGACCAGCGTTGACCAGACACTTGGAAGGATCAAATATCAAAGATGATAGCTCATAATCCATCCTTGTACATCAAGGATCACGACCCAAGTCTTAGATTTCTCCCAGGTGTCCTGCAAGTACATGAACCTAGGAGCAATTACGGGATTTAGTCAAATCCTGTAATTTCTGATAAATGTTCAATTTTAATGCCAAAAATTCGAAAACTCAATTCTTAAGCTAAAGAATGATAAATATACCTTTCATAAGCTGTTTTATGGAAAATATGGAATGAAATGGAAGCAAAATGGATGGTTATAGAGGCAAAAGTGTAGTTTATAGAGTAAAAAGGAAGCATAAAATTGTACTCAACAACGACCACCTGGGAATCATTTAGGGATGCTATTAAGGAACAATACTACCATGTCGGAAGTTATGATGACTTGTATACCAAATGGACCACACTACGACAAGAAAGAGACCAAGCAGTGCCAGAGTTCACAAATATCTTCCATACATTGTGCACCAAGATGTGTATCAAAGATTAAGAGTGACATATGGTGCTCAGGTATCATGGTGCTTTGAATAGATACATCTAGACCGAAATGGAATTTTTGGACATCTCATCCTTGGACGCGGCCTACCGACATGCCATCAAAATCGAGCAGAAACTCAAACAAAAGACGCAAAAATTTGGGCTTGGGAACCCCTCATAGCAAAAGCCAGGAAGGGGTGGCCCCAACCCACAGAAAAAAGGACAGAGAAAAGGTGGAAAATATCGGGACAACCAATCCAAGCCACAAACAAAGGACACTTGAAAGACAAAGAAAGATATCAGGAAGTGGTGCGACTTCCATAAGATCCCTTGGCATAACACTGTTGACTATCTCTCAAAGGAATCGCTAGTGGTAGAAGTGAAAGCCTCTTAATCAAATGCAAGTTATGACTCTAAGTCGGAACCAAAAAGGGGAAGATGGATCATTGACATGGAACCCAGTGCCACCGTTGTTACCACCAAGCTCTAGCCTAGTAAACCAGATGAACCAGATGAAGGTGAGTGCCTCTTCTATCAGGAAGTGGTGCGAATTCCATAAGATCCCTTGGCATAACACTGTTGAGTGTCTCTCAAAAGAATCGCTAGTGGTAGAAGTGAAAGCCTCTTAATCAGATGCAAGTTATGACTCTAAGTCGGAACCAAAAAGGGGAAGATGGATCATTGACATGGAACCCAGTGCCACCGTTGTTACCACCAAGTTCTAGCCTAGTAAACCAGACGAACCAGATGAAGGTGAGTGCCTCTTCCATTCACAGTTGTGGGTAAAAGGCACCCCACTACACTTCATTGTTGATATAGGTAGATAGAAGAACCTCATCTCAACAGAGGTCATCAAGCCGTTGTCCTACCGATAATGCCACACCCACAACCCTACACCATTGGATGGCTTCGTCAAGACATCGATCTCTGTGTCAGCCAACACTGTTGACTCTCGTATGGCATCAATCCCTTTAAAGAAGAGGTATTGTGTGATGTTGCTCCTCTCTAAGTTTTTAATGTTCTTTTGGGCCAACCTTATTTATGGAAACATCATGTTGTATATGAGTCTAGGCCTCATAGTGTTATTATTACTTTGAACAGGAAATTGTACAGGATACCTGAGGCAGTCCCTCCTAGTGTTATTTCCTTGATCTCTGTCAAGAAATGCAGGAAGGTCATCTCTTAGAATGATAAATTTGTATTCTTCATGATTCGCTCTCAGAGTGAGCGAAAGATCATAGCCACATCCAGGGCCTCTACGGCCGATCTCTCCACACAAAAGAAGCAAGTGGATAAGGTTGTGGAATAATACTAAGATATATTATCTCCTACTAAGGTACCTCTACACAGCTAGGTCAATCATCCCATTGATCTAAACCCAGGTGCACTGCTACCCAATGGGCCAGTCTACCACTGCTCTCTTTTAGAAAATGGGGAGATAAAGAGGAATATCCAAGAACTATTCCACAAGGGGCGCATACATCCCAGCTCATCTCCTTGTGGGAGCCCAATCGTGTTGGTGCAGAAGAAAGATGGGATCTGGCGACTCTGCATTGATTATCGGGCACAGAATAAAATCACAGTCTAAAACCGGTACCCGATCCCCCGAATCGACGATGTAACATACCTGACCACCCAGAGGCCAGGCTATGCCACTTAAATAGGCTGCAACACACCCAACCACCTGCAAGCTAGGCATGTTGAAGTCCCAAGACTCAGTTCTCTGATCTCTAATTTGAAAACAAAGGAATTCTCAACAATGTTAGAATCATGCACACCACATGCATAAGACAAGATCCATGTCACAACATAAAAGAGATAAACAACGTTCCATGCACAACAAATAACCAACAAACAAGCACATTAGAATACATATCTTAGAGATAATTAAATACATAGCAGAATACTTTAAACAGAAAAAACAGAGAGCACTTATCTTTGCAAGTAAACGTTCACCAACTGGTTTTAGACCAAGGACGTTCCTCCCAACCATAAACGTTGTTTTTCATTTACTCTCAATAGCAGGTCACCCCCGAGCCAAGGCTATGAATCCACAAGGATGGGTCCTAGGCCAAGTCTAAATACACAGTAGTTGGATAAGTAGCT
Organism: Picea glauca; assembly: GCA_000966675.3. NCBI lineage: Eukaryota > Viridiplantae > Streptophyta > Pinopsida > Pinales > Pinaceae > Picea > Picea glauca. The sequence goes on from JZKD02S0068975.1 coordinate 345,572, forward strand.
CTTATGTTTCCCAACCTCACAGCAATTCTAATTTCCAAATCTCTTTCCCCCTCAGCCTGCACAAGCCCAAGAAACGAACACCTTTCTCTGCCATGAAGTCCCTGAGGTTGTTCCATTTCTCTCCAGGGCTCAAGTGCTACTGGTCAGGAAATATCCTTACTGGAAATTCCAAGGACTCTTAATTGTGGACAGTTCCATCCGAACTTCCATCAAGTTCATGCACACAAGCATCCATTCCCTCTAGGAATGATCAGTAAATCATTACAGTTATTCAACAATGGCTCTCCTCTTTCTGCCATTTGTTTCCATGCTCAGCCCAAGAGCACACAAATTAGCAGTAGTGAGTGAAGAGGAAGAAGAACAATTGAACCAGTGAGAAGAGGACGAACCAAGGGAAGAACGAACCCAAAACATCCCCCAAGGGATGTTTAAATAATTACATGAAGACAAGAGCCACATGGCCTCCCTCCCAAGAAGCTCATGTAACCCCCTCTTCTCCATAAAATCAATTATGGGTAAATAAAATAATAATAACAAGACTTATCCCCTCAAGCCCCCTCTCTCATGGAATCATAGCCCCCTATCTCTTTTTTCCTTATCGGTTTTGTGGCCAAAAATGTATTTTATTAATGTATAGGAAGCGTTACATTTCCTATGCACTCTGGCACCTTCTAAACTTTACCGGCTCACCATCCTAAGTCATATTTACATAATACATTATAGTTTATAAGGGTTAGAAATGGGATGTTACATCCCCCTCCCCTTATTTTGGCATTATCCTCAGTGCACAACACCATTCCAATGTTATTGAAATTACAATTCCAGACCCTCTGGCCTTAATTCACACAGGCAATCTAGCCTAATATTATATACATAGGCACTCTGGCCTAAAACATGTATGCATAGGCATTCTGACTCAAAACATGTATGATGATATTTAGAATTTAAATCTCTGGAAGAAGTTCTAACCAACAATATCTCCTTCCCTCTCAGCCCTACACAACCCAAAGAAATGAACCCCTTTCTCTTCCATGCAGTCCCCCAGGTTGTTCCACTTCTCCCCGGATTCAGTGCACTCGGCCAAGAAGTTTCAGAGTTGTGGGTTCGAGAACTCCAGTTGTAGCAAGTCCATTGGACTTTCTTCCTTCCATGCCTTTTTCATTTAGTTTCTCCAACATCACCTTATTTTCTCTCATAATCTGGTAATTTTCTAGATCTTCAACATTCATCGTTTTCCTACAATATTTCAAATTAGCGAGCATGTCAGTTCAAAATTTGTGCATAAAATTCTCATTCTTTCTCATATTGTAAGAGTAAATTTTTCATAATCCAATACAATACAATACTTATCTATGTGGTTCATGGATCTACATCCATATGGTTGTCTCGTTAACTTGGATCATTATTTTCCTTGTCGTACCCATTGTGTGCATGAACCCAATCAAGAGCTATCAAAGTCTCCTCTTCCTTGTGGTCACTCACTTTCCAGGCCCAGGCTCAGGCATCCCCTTTTCTTCTATGCAGTCCCTCAGGTGATCCATCTTACCTGACCAAGGTTGTCTTGCACAAGAATTTTTCTAGGGACACAGGGTTCTCATGTCACAAAAGTATCATTTTCCATGATTTCCATCTTGCATATCAAACATCTCATCTGTATTATACACATACAATCATCATGAGATATCATTATAACCATTTCAAACATAAATGTCAAATTTGTTTTATACAGGAAAATAAAATTTTCCAAGCATGATCTTTCTGCTCATAATGGTTGGCTCTGCAGATGTAGATATCAATCTTCCTTATGGGATTACATCCCTACCATATCCAAGACCATTCTACCTGCAATTTCTTCAATTTACATTTGGCCAAAACAATTCGTCAGTAATTATCAAATCATAATTCCCAAAAACGTTTTATATAGGAAAAATAAAACTTCTAGAGATGAGCTTCTACTCATGACAATTTGACTCTTGCAACAATAGGCATTGGCCTTCTTTATGGGCTTACAACACTACCATATCCCAGACCCCTTTACTCCTGTAATTTCAACATTCCTCAGCCAAACAAATTGTCACTATCTCATGTAAAAGACATATATTCCCATGGCAATGATTCAAAACAAAATCACAAAGTGCTCTCAAAATTGTTTACAAATACAATTCAATTACTTCTATTAATCCAACTATCAATTGGAATGAACTCATCATTACATACACATGTATTATCAGTCACACAGACTTTTCATAATGCCATAGTTAATAATATAACAATCAATGTGCCAATACCCAATGTCACATCTACACAATGCATCCATGCATGGGCTACACAATACCACATAAATATGTCATGTATTCCACCATGGTGAGTTGTAAGGTCTGGCCAATGATTCAACACATCATCCACACACTTCCTATTTCTTCCCTAACTATTTGGTTACCTTCCTTTTCCACCCAAAAACAACACTAAGAATATAATCCTTCAGTGCTCTTCAACATTGGAAAAGAGGTTGCAATCCAAACATCAAATATACAATAGATACCATCGAGCACTCACATAGCGCTATATCCCCTCCATATCCAACCATATTATGGTCTCACGCATGACTAGCTCTATGGATATTCATTGTTATATAAGGAGTATGTCTCCTGAATTAACCTGGTTATGATCCCATAACCAATCATAACATAATATGCATCTGACATTTTATCTAAGTGCATTCTAGAATCAACAACACTTACACACTCTAGGCCTTTGGCCATTACATATCAATTTAAATACTGAAAATTAACTGAGGGAATCCTTACCTCGATCCCCCTTCAACATGTATGCATCAACAGAAACTAAATGCATACCTTCCTGGTTGTTACCAACCTACTTGTTGTTGTCTAACCAACTGATATTTGTAGAATCTCACATACTTCCCCCTTCATCATTTTGATCAACATTCCTTCCATCCTCATGGGTCTTCACCTCGATGTAAATTATAAGCAACAACAACATCCACATATTTAACCCTGTTGTATCATTTTTCCTGAGTACATAATCCATCCAGCATGTTATATGCATATCCAAGCATGTACAGACTATTCTAAGTTCACCGGCATGTTATATGCATATCCAAGCATGTACAAACTATTCTAAGTTCACCAACATGTTATATGCATATCCAAGCATGTACATATGCAAAATTACACATCTATATGCACCAAGCATTTACTGTCAGCATGCCTACTGATGCATATGCAATTTAACTTCATTGTATGCTTCATTCACTCTAGTGCATTTCTGTTTCAATTCATTTATTTATTTATCTATTTCTATTGTAGTTGGTTATCCCTGAATTCCTTTAGATCCTTGATGCCTTGTGTGCTCCCATTCTTCTCATCTGCACTATGGTTCCCTGGGTCTGAACACTTTTCCAACCACATTCCACCTGGCCATTCTTTCCCACTTAGTACCATTCCCCAATGGAAATCCATTTTCATTCAGTGCCACTTTTGAAGTGGGAGAGCATTCCAATTCCTATGCATTGGCATCTTTCTTCCACTATGAACTCTGATTTAATCTTTTAGATAGTAGATAAGTCATATCTAACAAACCCTTCCTTGGAACTCCTATGCTTGACACATAGAGATTATTCACACACCACCTCTTAAGCTCTATGTTTCCTTCCACATCAAGATTGAAATTGTCTACACATCTCTACCTTCAAGACTATGGAGCCTTACTTTTCCTTTCTATGCCCATTAATGACATTATTCACCTGCTAGCTTCATGTCCCATGTGAGGATTCTTTCTTTTGTAGTACCTCATCCAACTTTTCTAAGCAAAGTCATGCCTCCGTGACCCTAACATTTTATCCTATTCTTGAATTGATCTCGTTATACCTCTAATCATGATAAACCTACAAGAAACCATCTTGTTAGAGCTATACATATCATACAAAAATTGTCAATTAAATTTACAGGTACCTTTTCATTTAAGTGATAATATTATTCTTTAATTAATATTGTTTTTCCTTTTTATATGAATTAAATCTTTTTTAATCATGACTATGTGTCAGTTATTTTGTATTCATGAGTTGATCACAGACATGGATTGACTCATTATATCATACTCATGCTTCTGTTGTGCTCTCAGCTCACAAACAGATCATATTTTGACCCTTTATCAATTCCCTGTATTATTCTAGTGTTAACTCTCTGTCGAATTAAATCTTTATGAGGCGCTTCCATAAAACCATTTACATATGACCAGATGCACAAAACCATGGGCTTATTGATTTGAGTGTTGCCTCTTCTTTTCCCTTTGTTTCTTAATGCAGACACCCTTCTCCTAAGGTTGTGCGACCTCCTAGTCAAGGGTCTTCAATCTTGAGCCAAATTGTCTCTCTGAAACCTTGATGGTTTATTTTTGTATCTAAACACAATCCCTTCTAGATTTTCGGCGCAGGTCTAATGGCCCCCGCAACCTTCTCCTTTTCCCTTGAAAAATATCATAGTTGGCACTACCTCCTTTTTCTCTTGGCCCCTCCTTAGATGGAGGTGACCTCACGCAAACTCGCGATTGCGGCCATGCTCAAAGGTGGTTTGGAACCAAACTACTTTTCCCCCCACAATTCACCTCGATCCACCACGTGTCCTTTTTCTAGAACCGTTGTCTTGATTGTGGCCCACCCTCAACTTCGTAAAGCCCGAGCACCTCCCATCCCCTCAATGTGAGGTGTCCATTGAACTCATGATATTGACGGTGCTTCTAAACATATGACTGAGATCTACCTCTTGGTGACCAACAGTTTAGATTTACCTCTCCTACATCGACGGTTGTGGTTGTTTCGAAATTCCAGACTTTGGAATTCTCAAATCTCAAACTTTACTTCCCTCGAGAAACGCGAGATTCTACCACACGTCCTTTTGAATTGGGTGGTGGGGAATTACTTTAGATGATCCGATGATCAACATTTCCTTTGGGTCCTTACCCAGAATCCACAGCTTCACGCCACCTGTTCTCCTGATCTGACGGTTCATGTCTACTTCGAACGATCCGAAAGTCGACGTTTACTTTGGGTCTCCGACTCTCCGAGCTTCGGGAGTTTCAAATCTCAACTGAAAACTCTAGGATTAATTTATCCAAAGTCTATGATCTGTCACCATGTGGAAAAATACTATAAGTGGACACGTGGTCCAATCAGGCGGGTGACATGTATCACGTCCTATCTGACATTTCAATCATCTGCATGCTCAAAACTCACTGACACATGGCACACATCCCATGTGTCCACATCATCCTCGGTGATGTAGGAAAGCCACGTCACTTCAGAAATTCTAGGGTCCACATTACCTCCTAGTGACATCATCATGCCCCACCACTTCAGCTCTTCGGACTTCGAGAGTTTCTGCACTAACACACTTCCAATTCTCCCAAACTCTGATTTCCCGAACCGGCCAAACTTCTACCATGTGTCTCCCTTATCGAATGGCCCATATTAACCCCGGACTTTGGGACTTTAGAAGTTACCTCTGCAAATATCAATGACTATAATTCCTTCGGGACTTTGGACTTCAGAAAACTCAAACTTCAATTTTTTTTCGAAATGTTTTTATCCAAATCCCGTGATCTACTGACAAGTGTTTCCCATGGATCGATGGCTACGATTTCTTTGGGTCTTCGTACTTCATAGAACTCAACTCTCAACCTTCTCTTTTCCCCGAAGTGGGTGGATTTCTATTGCATGTCCTCCTGTATTAGACGACTACAATTCCCTTCGAATCTCTGGGGTCCGAAAATCCCAATTCTCAACTTCTCCTTGCTCGCCTTTTCCTAGAGTGCTTTCACCCAGAGTAGACAATTGGTTGATGCATGTCCTCCTACAGATTGACAGTTCCTAGCTATTTCTACTCTTTGGAGGTTCGTCGCTCGAGTACTAACATGTCACATCACTCCATGCCTTTCAATTTTTGGGGGCATGCATCGGCGGTTTGGAGTAACCCGCTTTTTGCTCCGCAATTCTCTTGATGCTGACACGTAACCCCTTGGTGAAACCGTGGTTTGGATTGTAGGACAACCTTTTTAAATTATCTCTTGTGCAAATTGGTTCCCTACAATGCCTCTTGTCCATTGATCTCTCTCTCCCATTAGATCTGACAGTTGTGACCTTAACCCTTTCTTCCTTTACATTGGATGACCCTTGTTCACATGTCCTCCAATCCAATGATCTCAGATCTCTCTTGATCCTATAGTGGTGATTGCTCCTAAATTTGAAGGGGGATGATCATGATCCTTCGAACCCCCTACAAGTAATCTTTGACGATCTAAATCCTATGTAGATTTTGCAACGTCATTCCTTCTGAACTTTTCAACTTCATGGTCAGAATTTGATCTCAACCATGAGACTCTCACTAATAGATCCAGCCCATACTGACCTAGTGTTTCAACCAAAAGCTTTGATACCAATCTGTAACATACTTGACCACCCATAGGTCAAGCTACGCCATTTAAACAGGCTGCAACACACCCAACCACCCACAGGCTAGGCATGTTGTAGTCCCAAGACTCAGTTCTATGATCTCTAATTCAAAAACAAAGGACTTCTCAAAAATGTTAGAAGCATGCACAGCACATGCATAAGACAAGATCCATGTCACAACATAAAATAGATAAACAATGTGCCATGCACAACAAATAACCACTAGACAGGCACATTAGAATACATATCTCAGAGATAATTAAATACACAGCAGAATACATTAAATAGAAAACACAGAGAGCACTTATCTTTGCAAGGAAACATTCACCAACTAGATGCAGACCAAGGACGTTCCTCCCAACCATAGACATTGTTGTTAATTTACTCTCAACAGCAGGTCACCCCTGAGCCAGGGCTATGAACCCACAAGGATGGGTCCTAGGCCAAGTCTAAATACACAATAGTTGGATAAGTAGTTCTCAGGTTTCCCAACCTAACAACAATCCTAATTTCTAGCTCTCTTTCCCCCTCAGCGTGCATAACCCCAATAAATGAACACCTTTCTCTGCCATGTAGTCCCTGAGGTTGTTCCATTTCTCTCCAGAGCTCCATTGCTACTAGCCAGGAAATATCCCTACTAGAAATTCCAAGGACTCTCATTTGTGGATAGTTCCATCTGAACTACCATCAAGTTCATGCACACAAGCATCCATTCCCTCCGGGAATGATTAGTAAATCATTACATCCATTCAACGATGCCTCTCCTCTTCCTTTCATTCATTTCCATGCTCATCCCAAGAGCACATGAACTAGCAGTAGTGATTGAAGAGGAATAAGAACAAGTGAACCAATGAGAAGAGGACGAACCAAGGGAAGAATGACCCCAAAACAATCCCCAAGGGATGTTTAAATAATTACATGAAGACAAGAGCCACATGGCCTCCCTCCCAAGAAGCTCATGTAACCCCCTCTTCTCCATAAAATAAATTATGGGTAAATAAAACAATAATAACAAGACTTATCCCCTCAAGCCCCCTCTCTCGTGGAATCATATCCCCCTATCTCTTTTTTCCTTGTCGGTCTTGCAGCCAGTGGTGTATTTTATTAATGTATAGGAAGTGTTACATTTCCTATGCACTCTGACCCCTTTTCAACTTTACTGGCTCACCATCCTAAGTCATATTTACATAATACATTATAGTTTATAAGAGTTAGAACGGGGATGTTACATATGACCTCCTTGATCAGCTCACAGGGGCCAAATACTTCAGTAAGATTGATCTGAAGCCTGGCTACCACTAGGTCCCAAAAGAACAGACAAATGTATGGAAGACCGTCTTCAAGTCAAAAGAAGGTCTTTTTGAATGGTTGGTCATGCCCTTTGGTTTGACAAATCCTCCAGCAAATTTTATGAGGATGATGGATGATATCCCATGACCTTTCACCAATAATTTTGTAGTGGTGTATCTGGATGACATCCTCATCTACAGTAAGACTTGGGCAAAATACTTGCATCATATTCAACAGGTTCTGCACACCCTGCGGCAACACAAACTATATGAAAACTTGGAAAAATTCTCCTTCGGCATGGACATGGTCCATTACTTAGGATACATCATTGATCGGCATGGTGTGCATGTGGATCTAGCCAAGATCCAAGTCATCCATGACTGGTAAGCCCCAACCACACTTACTGAACTTTGGAGCTTCTTGGGTCTCGCTAATTTCTATCGCAAGTTCGTGTTGGGATTCTCTCATATTGCATGGGCGCTCAGCCAAGTAACTAGGGGTGGCAGTAAGGAAACATTTGTGTGGGGTTTGTCCCAAAAACAATGTAAGGTAGATAGAGAGGTAGTGGGGGGGGCCAAAGGGCCCATAGTGATAATAGTGGAGGTCATTCAATGTAAGGTGGACTAGGTCCACTATATTATTAAATAAGGCCCACT
>JZKD02S0068975.1:355296-366220 GCA_000966675.3 Picea glauca
AAATGGGTAATTAGATATAATAAATATAAGAGGACTTCTTAGAAGGTTCTACTTCTAGAAGATTCCTCCTCTAGAATGTTATTAGGTGATGGTAGCATTATATAAAGGGGTTCAAGCAATGTAATGAGACATGCAGAGAAGTATTGTATTTGGAGCGGTAGCTCAATAGGAGGATGCCCCCTCGAAGAGGAAAGTGAACAGGAGAGGATCTCTTCCATAATAGGATCCATTGTATGGTGTTGCCTTACCTCAAGGGTTTTGGTAATAATAAAGTGTGGTTTCTTCTATCTTGTTTTGTGGATCTATTGTGTATTCAGTATTTGTGGTTATTATATTGGTAGATCTATTCAGGTACTTAACAAACAAGCCTTTGATGACTTGAAGAATCATTTGTGCATATCCCCAGTACTTTCATTATCGGACCTGGAACATCCCTTTGAGATCGAGACAGATGCTTCAGAATATGTTGTGGGTGTCGTTCTCACTCAACACGGCCACCCCATGGCATATCATAGTGAGACACTATCAAATGTTGTCAGTAAGTACCCTACTTATGAAAAATAAATGCACTCCATTGTGCAAGCCTGTCACCAATGGAGACATTACATTCTTGGGAAGGAGACAGTCATCCACACTGATCACAAGCCACTACAGTTCATGCAAACCTAAGGAAAATAGCAAAATGACTGCCATCAAAAGTGGTTCACATACTTACAGCAGTTCCACCTCAACATCAAGTATAAAACAGGAAGTACCAATCGAGTTGTTGATTGCCTTAGCCGACCTTCAGTCATGGAACTCACCACAGTGCTAGACTCTTGCGACCACAAGACCTATAGATGGCACCACCTCTATGAGATAGACATTGACTTCTCCACCACCTACCAAATGTTGGGTGTGAACTCAGTGGTCGCCAATTTCCATATTCAATATGGGTTGTTGTGTCGTTTGGGCCATATTTGTGTTCCATCAAATGAGTGTGAGAAGATGATTTGGGAATCTCACCACAGTCAAGTGGAAAGACACTTTAGCATCGAAACGACAGTGGCAGTGCTACAAAAACATTTCTACTGGACAAAACTTTGACAGGATGTCGGCAAGTATATTAGGTCCTACACCACCTGCATTATTTCCAAACCGACCACTAAGAAACAAGGCCTATACACCCCTCTTCCTACTCCTAACAGGTCATGGGAATCCATCTCAATGGACTACATGTTGGGCCTCCCGTCCACCAAGAGGGGACATGACTGTGTTTTTGTGGTTGTTGATCACTTTTCCAAGATGGTGATTCTAGCCGCCTGCAAGAAGAACATCACAGTAGAATCCACTGCCAAGCTCTTATTTGAACGGGTATGGGTACATTTTGGGATCCCACAAACCATTATCTCAGACCATGACAGTTGGTTCCTCAACACATTCTGGTCGAGCCTCTAATCACTATTGGATACCAATCTCACCAAATCCACTGCCTTCCACCGCCAGACAGATGGCCAAATTGAGGTCGTCAATCGAATGATCGTACATATCTTGCACATGTACAATTCAAATCACCCCCACACATGGGATGAGATTATTCCCTATGTCTAGTATAGCTACAATCGATCCATTCATAGCTCAACTAATCACAACCACTTTCAGATGGGATTGGGATTCCAACCATTTGGGCCCATGGATGTTGCACTACCCTTGGTGACCACCTCAGTCGACTCGTCCCATGCTCCACTAGAAGTTGACAAATTCACCTAGTCCATTGAGTGGATCCAAGACATCTACCAATAGGTTCAGGATATTCTACAGAAGTCCAATGCCAAGTATAAGAAGCACCATGATCAACATCGGGTGCCACATAAGTTTCAGGTGGGAGACAAAGTTTGGTTGCACTTGCAGAAAGAGCACCTTACAGGGCCCCATCGGAAGCTTTGCCTACTCCGTTATGGGTCATACACCATCACCAAGGCTATGGGTGACAATTATTTTGAGCTCAATATTCCCCCTTTCCTTGGTCTGCAACCAGTCTTCAACGTGGCTCTCCTTTGACCATATTTCCCACCATTATTGGACACCTCAGAGATAATAGAGTAGTTGAAACCAACAGAGATCAACCCTGACTGCATGCAACATGAAACCAGTGATCTGATTGTGGACACATATATCAAGGGCACTCGACAAAAAAGGATCCAGCTTTATCGAGTCGTCAAAACAGGGCAGCTTCTGCACCAAGGCAAGTGGCTCACCCGAGGCCAAATTCAGCAGAAATTTCCTCATCTGATGGGGGAACTCAACACAATAGAGACCATTTCTTCCTAAGGAGGGAACATTGATCCAGTTGGATATTAGTGGCCACCCACCTTTTCCAACTCACTCAAAACAGTTTTCTGGCAATTTTGGCAATTTGCGATTTTTAGCAGTTTTAACTTCCGGGGCTATTTTGAGGGCCTAAATGAAGGTTTTTTTGGATTGAGATTCTCAGTGATAGTAAAAGGCATGATTGATCCCCCAAAAATAATATCCTTGACGATACCTTTCCAACAAGCTATCGTGTGCCTAAAATGAATATCGTATGCAAAAGTTACGACCCCGGGAAGTTGATGTACTGACTTACCCAAATGGGGCCCACATGAATTTTGGCGCTTCATCTCCTAGGGTTAGGTTTTTGGATGTCTAGGGTTTTTGAAATTCTTGTTTATGGTAAAACTGTTTTCATATCCTCATTGTAATTATCTTCTTGCGAATGAGCACAACCATCACATCTCTTCTCAAAGATAAGCTGCCACCATTCCAACAAGCTTGTTTTTCGCTGCATTTTATAGTTTCATCTTATTTTGTTATTGAATAGAAAAGTAGTTTTATTATATCTCTGTTATTGTATGTTAATCATATTTTAAAAGTATGTATTCATTTTTTTCTACTCGTAAAATATGGATCAATGGCAGTGATTGTGGTAGTGACAGATTGGTCTACACTTATATTTCAGAGTGGCAGGACGTGGCAAGGAAAGGGGGTTGTAGCCTCCTTCTAGTTGGAGCTAGATAATTCAGGGATTTGGAGCTTCCTTCAGTTTGGAGCCTGAGAATCAAGGGGTTGTATCCTCCTTCTGGTTGGAGCCATAGAATTCAGAGAGTTGGAGATTCCTTCAGGTTGGATCATGAGAATCGGGGGGTTGTAGCCTTATTCTAGTTGGAGATAGAGAATTCAGAGATTTGTATATTCGTTTGGGTTGGATCCTGTAAATAGTGGGTCATAGCCTCCTTCCATTTGTAACTGGAGAATTGGGAAGTTGATGCTTCCAATGAATGTATTCTTGACAATATATAAGAAATCATTTTGTGGTTTTCTCCCATTTGGGTTTCCACGTAAATTCTAGTGTATTATGTATTTAATGTGATGTTATTGATGTGATGTTGATTATGTTTATATGCTCATGATATATTGATGATATACTGTTGATAAAGTTGAATTTTATGGTTAAAAGTGGTAAAAGTGTTCATACTGATTCACCCCCCCCCCCCTCTAAGTATTCCAACACTTGTTTGGGGTGCAGAGGACCTCATTACTAGAGTGATTTCCTAGAGTCACAAACGGGCTTTGTTCATAGAGAGGGAAATTCCACGATGGGAAGAGAAAGTAGTAGCCACCATATTTATGCAGCAGTTAATAAGCGCCAGGAAGAACATCAATCCACTATGGTGATGTCGTCAAGTACACTAAATCATGTCAATGTTAAAATTTTATTTGATTCTAGTGCTAAAAATAGTTTCATTTCACCTTGTACATTAGAAAAGTGTGGTTTGGTAGCTTACGAGAAAGATGACTTTAAACAAGTCGAGATGGCTTTGAGGGAAAAACAATCGATAGGACCTAGCATCAATAATTGTCTTGTATTCCTAAGAGTGTGTACTACTAGGTTGAAGGTGTACGTCACTACCCTTGGGATGTATAATCTAATCATTGGGATGGACTGGTTAGAATCTCATCGAGCTATGTTAGATTTCTTCACAAAGAGTATTCTTTGTGTAGATAATGAAGGAAGGACAATGGAGATCCATGGTATCAGGAGGATGGTGTCTCTACTATTTATCTCGACAATGAAGGTTAAACTTTTCATGAGGAAAGGTTATCAATTATATGTATTGAAAGCAGTAAATGAAGGGAAGGGACCCTTTCTAGATTAGTATCCAGTTTTTTCATAATTCAAGGATGTTTTTCTGAAAGATTTGCTAGGGTTTCCTCCTAAAAGGGAGCTTGGTTTTACCATCGAGATAAAACCTAGTGCGAAGCAAATTTTCAAGAAACCCTATAAGATGATGGCTCCATAAATTTGTGATTTGCAGATGTAGTTGAAGGAACTACTTGACTTAGGAATGATAAGCCCGAGTGTCTCACCTTGGGTTGCACCAATAATATTTGTCAATAAGAAGGACAGTTCCTTACGACTATGTATAGAATATGGGGACTTGAATTGTGTTATGGTGAAGAATAGGTACCCAATACCACGGATAGATGATCTCTTTGATTAGATGAAAGGAGCAACAATTTTCTCAAAAATTGATCTGCGATCAAGGTATCACCAGTGAAGGATTAAGGAAAGAGATATTCCTAAAAAGGCCTTTCAAACTTAGTTTGGACATTACAAGTTCATTGTAGTTCCTTTTGGTTTGACCAATGCACCAAAATTATTCATGAGCCTCATGAATGGTGTATTCTGGAAGTACTTAGACCACTTTGTGCAAGTATTTCTTGATGATATCCTCATCTATTACAAGAATGAAAGAGAACATGAGGAATACTTGTGAGTGGTGTTGTCATGTCTTAGAGAGAACAAGTTGTATGGCAAGTTGTCAAAGTGATCTTTCTTCCAAAAATAGATTCACTATCTAGGTCATACATTTAGGGAGAAGGAATTTATGTGGACCCAGAAAAGGTGAAGTCCATAATGGATTGGTCAGTATCGAGAAATACCCATCAGTTGAGGAGCTTCATGGGGATAGTTGGTTATTATAGAAGGATTGTGGAAGGATTCTCAAATATTGCAAAACCCATCACCACCTTATAGTGCAAGGGAGTCATGTATGAGTGGACATATGAATGTGAAATTGCATTCATTGAGCTTAAGACATTACTAACAAGTGCACCAATTCTGTGAGTACTAGATATGGATAAAGACTTCACAATCTACATGGATTCCTGGAAGCAAGGATTAGGGGTCGTGCTAATGCAAGATGGGGGAGCCATAGAAACATGAGGATCTTTATTCTACTCATTATTTAGAGTTGGAAGTTTTAATGCTAGCTCTGAAGCTTTGGAGGCATTATCTGGTGGGGCGAAGCTTCGAGCTCAAAACAAACCATGAAAGATTAAATCATATCTTCACTCAAATGGATCACAATGACAAGAATAGGCGATGGAGTGAGTTTATGATTGAGTATGATTTTGGAATTATGTACATCAAGGGAAAGGATAATGTGGTTTCAGATTCCCTACGTTAAAGGCCACATATATTCTCCTTAGTGCCCTTAAAGGTTAATTTGAGAGAGCGAGTGTTGGGGAAACTTCTTGAAGATAGTTGGTATTTAAAGGTTACTTCATCCCTCCATAGTGGGAGACAATTAGAGTCAAAGTTTGAAGGATTTAACCTTGAAGAAGATGGATTCTTGAGATACCAAGGAAGGATGTACATCCCCAAGGGTGGGAATATTCAAATCTTCATACTCAAGGAATCCCATACATAACTTTATTGTGCGCATCTAGGTGTGAAGAAAATGTATGCAAAAATGAAGATTTTTTTCTTTTGGGCAGGAATGAAGCATAATGTAGTCCATTTCTTTGTTAAGTGTCTTGAGTGTCAGCAAGTAAAGGCTGATCAACACCACTCAGCAGGTCTCCTACAACCTCATGATGTTCCTATGTCCAAGTGGGAAGTCATTTATATGAATTTTTTTGTGGGATTTCCACTCACATCTTTGAGGAATAATTCCATTCTTGTCGTAGTTGATAAGTTGACCAAGAGTGAAAATTTTATTCTAGTCAGAGACACATATGATGTCGCTAATGTGGCACGTGTTTTTATAAGTGAATTCATCCATCTACATGGGTTAACCAAGAAGATCATTTCATATAGGGACTCCCGATTTACCTCTATATTTTGGACAAATTTACAATCGACATTAGGGACTCAGTTGAACTTAAGCACAACATATCATCCTAAAACATATGGGAATACTAAGAGAGTAAATAAAGTTATGGAAGACATGCTTAGGATGTATTTTATGGATAATAAAACCCATTGGTAGAGTTCGCCTACAATAACAATTTTAACAAATCAATTGGAATGCCACCCTATAAATATTTATATGGAAGGCCATGCAAGGCATCGTTGAGATGGGAAAGGTTATAATTCTGAGTAACAGTAGGGCCATAATTGATTCAAGAGATGGAGGAGCAGGTGATTCATATTAGACAATGATTAAAGGAAACATAGGACATACAGAAAATTTATGATGATGCACATCGGAATGATCAAAGTTATAAAGTGGGATATCAGGTTTTCATTTGTATCAAGCCTAATAAGAGTACCATTTAGTTTGGGAAAGGGAAAAAGTTGTCTCCTTGATTTATAGAACCATTTAAAATCCAAGAGAGAATTGGACTTATTTCCTATCGCCTCATACTTCCATCCCACTTTCATAAAAATCATAATGTTTTTCATGTATTTTTTCTATGACATTATGTTGCTGAGGAATCTCAAAAAGTAAATTGGAAGGAATTGCAGGTCTCGGACATGGGAATCGTCATGGTCAAACCATTACGCATATTGGACTGTAGGGTCCGACAAGTTAAGAATTGTTTGGTAGACCAAGTTAAGGTCTAGTGGGACAAGTATATCCCAGGATCTGCTACTTGGGAGGATGCAAAGACTTTACGACGATATCATCCCTCACTTTTTTGACCACCTCAAGACTATGTTTCCCGAAGTATGGTTGTGTGTAATGACCCATTTTAACTTAGACAACTAGAATTACTTATGGCCTAGTTGTGTCTTTATTTTCTTATGATATGTGGAACATTGATTACTAGACACTTTAAATTTTGGACATATGGACCTATGTGAATGTAAATACTATGAATGTTTATTGTTATGTGATTTATAATGGGTATTATGCAACCTATGTGAAATTATGTTTATTCAAATTCATTTCTATTATATGTGGGAAAGTGTAGGTTTTTCAGGTAGCAAGACTTCCTGAAACTGAATATACGATGACAAAATCCCAGCAACATAGTACCATTGTTTGGTCCATGATAGAGTGTCGACCCTAGTTCTATCAGGAGGGCTAGAGGCACTTCCCATGGTATATCCTTTGAAACCTGGATTCATGGGAGGATGGTCTTAGATCGTGCTCCCCTAGATGTGTGATGATGACTGTCAGTTTCCTGTTGGGGAAGCTTGGTCAAGGTAGTTAACACTTCTTCTTAGGGGTTCTATCTAGATTTAGGTCAATATAGTTGACATTCCAGGATATTCCAATAGAGGAAGGATAGGGATGGAAGATGGAAGTAGGTTAGGGAGGCAAGATGATTAGAACTAGTTGAGAGTGTTTGGGGTTTTAATCTTATAGAATAAGTGTATGATTTTATTTTTTATAAAAAAAAAATATGCTTAATCGAAATACAATTATCTAGGTAAATTTGGCTTGTGTTAAATTATTATAATTGAAGGATTCTGCAAATATTGTAAAAGGGTGATTTATTGTTTATGAAGTTAATTGCATTGTTGATTACATTGGAAGCATACATGAATTGCATTGGATGTGTTAATTATTATCATTAGTACACACAGAATATTTGTATGTGATAGCTATGCATACATGCCTTGTGAATGTACACTAATATTTATGAATGTTTAAATTAATGATGTTCTTATCTTATCTAAATGTATGAATCGTGTTATTATTATCCTTGTATTCTGAGTTACTATAACTTCGGGACGAATTTTCTTGAACGGTAGGTGTATGTAACACCCCAATTAGAGTAATTAATGATTATAATTAAGGTAAATTAATTCATTAATGTATTAAAAGTTAATTAAGTAATTAAACATTCATTTATCTAAGTCAATTAATTATTGAACTAATTATATTTTATAATTTATTTATTTATTCTTTTTGAATTAAGAAATGCAACAATAAATGAATCGAGTATTTTATTTGCTTTAAGGGTAGGTATGAATTTATGACAAAGGATAAGGGGAGATGGAAAATTTATGAGGGGGAGAGTTGGTGGATGGAGGGATAAGGAAGGGTGAGTTGGAAATTGGGAGGGGGATTTTTGAGGGAGAGGGGGAGAAATCTGAGAAGGGGAAATTGTTGGAAATTTTTTGTAGGCTTACTATTGGATTGGTATTGTTGGGATTTTGGGCTCAGGGGCTAGGAAATATGATTTCCTATAGCTAGGGAGCCGAAGAGGCCCTGTTCCTAGCTAGATGGGAGGAATAGATTTTGTTTCAAGAAGTTTCAACAGGAAAAAGAAGAAAAATACAAGACAAAATAGAAAACGACAAACATGACAAACTTCTTATTCAAGAGGTAACATTAAGAACCAAATATAAAAATAGCATAAAAACTTCAGAATAAGTACTCAACGCCTTGAAAAAGAGAGAAATGCAGATAATAAACCTCTTCAAGGGGGAAACCTCCTTATACATCATATGAATTCACAATTAGGATATGATTCCAAATGAAAATGTCTCCTTGGTATATATAGGAGATTAGGAGGTACAAATACAACTAATGGACCCAAATCGACATAAATAAAATAACAATACTAATGTAATATTCCCCAATTAATGGGTAATGTGCCACGAATTAGGGCTTAACATGCCCCTCCCCTTCATACAAGTGTTTTCCTCAACACTTGAGTAGATCTGGATGCTTCTGTATAAAAGACTCATCTTCCCACGTGGAATCTTCAACAAGTAGTTTCTTCCACTTAATGAGATACTCTGAAATTGATCTATTCCTCAGCTAGAAAATTATTGTGTAATTGATAGATTTAGGCTCCAATATGATTTTTCCTTCCTCGTCAATTTATGGAAATATAGTTTGAACTGGGATCTTGTCACCTATAACCTTCTTTAAGCATGAAACATGGAAAACATGGTGTACTCATGAAGATGCAGGCAACTCCAATTTGTATGCCATAGTACCAATATTTTGCAACACCTTATATGGGCCATAGTACTTTGGTGATAATTTATTATCCTTCTTAGCTTGCTTGAGGGACATATGTTTGTATAGTTGTAGTCTTAAAAATACCCAATCCCTGCTTCAAAAATTCTTTCACTGCAATGTTGATATGCTTGTTGTTTCATGAGATTTTGTGTCATGTTTAGGTTGTCCTTTAAGAGTTGGAGAACTTGTTGTTGATGCTCGATGCGATCTTCCACTTCTTGAACCTTATATTTTTATTTTAGAGAAGAAGTGATGGATGGTGGGTGATATCCATAAAGCGCCATAAATGGTGTCATTTTTGTTGCAGTATGAAAGGAAGTGTTATACCACCATTCTACCAAGGGTAACCACTTGAATCATTGTGTTTTTTTATCATAGACAAAGCAATGAAGGTATCCTTCCAGACATTTGTTCACTATCTCAGTTTTTCCATAAGATTGAGGATGGTAATATGAGCTATGAGCCAATTGAGTACCCAAAAAAGAAAATAATTTTGTCCAAAAATGTTGAGTGAAGATGGGATCTCTGTCACTTACAATAATATTTGGGCTTCCATGTATATTTTGAACTTTCTCCATGAATGTGGTAGAAACTGTAATGGCTTTGAAAGGATCAGAGAGTCCACAAAAGTGTGCATACTTGGTAATTCTATCAACAATCACCATGATGACACTATTTCCTTCAGACTTTGGTAACCCTGTGATGGAATCCATGGAAACCTCCTACCAATGTTGACTTGGAATGGATAATGGTTGTAAAATACCCGGGGTATTAACTTTTTCCACCTTATTTTTTTAGCAAGCCAAACATTCTGCCACAAACCTTTGAACATTAGTTTTAAGGCCATCCCAAAAAAAATCCCTCTTGACCATGTGATAGGTTTTCAAAAATCTTGAGTGCCCTCCTACTGGAGAGGTGTGCAATTCCAAAAGTACCTTGTGTTTGATTTGGGAGTTCTTACATAAATATAAGTGATATTTATACCATGGTGATCATTTTTCCATGTAAATGTATCGAATGCATTGGAATCATGTTGCAACCTTTGAATGAAAGTCCACACTTCTTCGTCATTCTTCCTTTCATCCCTTGCTTCTGTTATCCAAATAGGTTGGATGATACATAAAGCACATAGAAATTCCTCAAAATATTCATACTTCATTCTAATATGATGATACCCTGAACATAGATCCAACTTTGTGAAGTAGATTGATCCATGTAGTTCATCTAAAAATTCATCAATTAAGGGAATAGGAAACTTATCTTTAATGGTGATCTTGTTGAGCTCTCTATAATATGGAAACATACTCCATGAGCCCTATTTCTTGAGTACCATTACCACCGGTGCAGAGTAAGAACTTTGTCTAGGTATAATAATTCCAGCCTCTAACATTTCTTCAACCATACGCTCAATTTCACTATTTTGGGCATAAGGGTATCTGTAAGGATTGATGTTAGGAGGATCACTCCCAGGAATTAAGTGAATAGAATAATCATGATCTGGAGTGGGTGGAAGACCTATGGGAACATATTCAAATACTTTGGAATACTTATCAATGATCCCTTGGATATCTAGGGGAATAGATGGCTTAGATGTTTGAACATCTAGTGAGCATAGTTGTACAATTACACCATGCTGGCCCTTTTTCAATGATTTTGTCATGCCATTAGATCTTACCACCTTACTAAGTTTCCCT
>JZKD02S0068976.1:0-25479 GCA_000966675.3 Picea glauca
TACCTTGGAATGATCAAGTGGAATGATAGTATAAGTCAAAATGTAGGTGATGAAGGGTAAAATAATAGCAAAAAGTATGGGCAAAAAGGGTACAATATGTGGTCCTAACAAAGACGTATTCTGTAGATTGTTCCCCTACATCTTTGAGGGCAATGCCTCTACCTAATACTTTTCCCAATAGCCCCACACCATCGTGTCATGGGAGAAATTTGAATCTTGTTTCCTTGAGAAGTTTGGAGACGACAAGTCTCCTGAAGTTCTAGTCATGGAGCTTTCTAGTTTAAAAATGAACCCCAAAGAAAAGATCAAATACTTTAATCAAAGGTTCTTGACAATAAAGAACTGGATCCCTACGGATTCAATGCCTGTCGAGAATCTTATTATCGCATATTATACGAAAGCCTTACATCAAAACATATCCATTTGGTTAAAGAGATACAAGAAAGCCACGTTGTTAGAAGCCTTCGAAGAGGCCAGTCAGATCGAGAAAGACATCCTCAGTTTAAAAGACACTACTAGCAATGAGACAGAGACTAGTTCATCTTCCAAAAATAAAATCGAAATCCTCCCTAGACTTTCCCAAAACAAAGCTCAACCTAAGAGTTTGGATTTAGAAAACTTATAGAAAGTCGTTCAAAAACTTTCCAACCAAGTTATAGATTTGAAAAGGTCGGTTGAAGAAGCTTCTTCGAGCAAAGGGCCTTACAAACCCCCTTTTAGGAAGCCTTTCCCCACCAAACGACCTAATTCAAATACTGAATGCCTAAATATAGAAAGCCTACAATTTGCTATTCAAATGATCCTAGAAGCACACGATAACTTGATTCCTCCCGAGGTTCCTGAAGAAGTAGCCGAACAAGAAATGGTAGAAGAAGATGAATCCTCTCTGAATATTTTCGAACATTTTTTGGATAGCATTTTTCAAGCTAATTTTGAAACAGTGCACCCTTACAATACTAGGAGCAAGACAACAAATAAGCCTTCTTCTGAAATCACTACAACTTTGCCTCCAAAACAGTCTAAATCGATTGAGACTAAACAGAATTCAGTAAACCTAAGTTTAGATTATGATTTGGTTGAAGATCTAAAGAAGATTAGAGCTAACAATTTTGTTTATGAATTATTAAAATTCCCTTTCCTTCTACAAAAAATGCTGCAGAATATTGCAGAGAACAATCCAAACAATAACAAATGTGTTCAAAACAACCCCAAAACTCCCCAGAAGGCCTCCGCCAAAACTACATCCGAGCCTCACGATAAAAGAGACCTTTCTGTAAATAATGTAACAAATGTAGATAAATCAGTTCCAGAGGCTGCAAGTAAAAAGCAGCAGGCTTCCACTGTTAATACTCGCAGAAATGTCCCTCCATTTTTGTTAACTTTTGAAATTTTCAATAGGAACGTACATAATTGTATGGTAGATTCAGGTGTGTCATCTAACGTAATGCCTTGGTCTGTTTGTCAAAAGATTAATGCCGAAGTTCAACCATCCACCTTGAAAATTATCCAGCTTGATCGAACTAGTGTTAAAGTGATAGGCGAATTAAGAAATGTGCTTATAATATTGTCATCTAATCCTAAAGTTCATCAAGTGATTGATATTATTGTTGTAGAGATCCAAGAAGTTTATGGTTTGTTTTTAAGTAGAGACTGGTCAGAACAATTACATGGCTATTTTACGATGGATTGGTCTCACTTGTGGCTGCCCGAGAATGGAAATCCCAACAGAGTCAAGGTAAATCGTGAACGTTATCTGAAGTTCACGGTGACTGATTTAAATGATCCCAATGAACCATTCACTCCTTCTTCCAATTCGCCCGAAATACAGGGGATGGATACTTTTTTCGGTAATTTCATGGCCAAAACTTCCACTATCACTAACCCGGAACAACAGTCTAAGATTTTGACATATACACAGCCAACAACTTCTTCTCAGTGGACACATGCAACCGACGAAAATCAAATATGGTCCCTATACTTTGATGGGTCAAAATCTAAGGAAGGAGCTGGTGCAGGGTGCGTGCTCATCGATCCAGTAGGTAATAAGACTTTGATTGCTTTCCGATTAGAATTCGAATGTATAAACAACACATTCGAATATGAGGCACTCCTATAAGGCCTCAGAAAAGCATTAGATCTGAACATTCAAAATTTGAATGTCTTTGGTGATTCGAAAATCGTGGTTAGACAGGTAAATAATTCTATCCACTATTTATCTCTGCACCTTAAAAGCTACCAAACTGAGGTATGGAATTTGATGAACAAGTTTTCCACATTTAACATAAATTTTATTCCTAGATTGAATAATTCGGAAGATGATTTGTTAGCTAACTTTGCTTCAAAACTTTTTCCTGCAGAAGGCTTATCTCCGAATACATTCTCCATCAAACTGTTGTTCAGGTCATCCGTCCCAGACAACATCACGAATTGGAGAGTCTTCGATGACAATCAATAGATTATAAGTTTTCTGCATATGGAAGAAACTTTCCAGGGCACGGTGATCGACGAAGCTACCCATGATAAAAATCTTCATGACTTTACGGTAATACCAAATCCGAGATCTCCAGAATCTTCATCATACATGGTAAACTATAACCCAAAATATGTAGTTAGATTAGAAAATTTTTATCATCTTCACGACAAGTTCAGAAAATCAGTGAACTGTAAAATGAATAGTTCCTCTTTGACGCATGAAAAGGTAAATTTGGGAACTAAAGACAATCCACAGTGCATTAATTTAGGGGTGGGGTGTTCTAAGCAAGAAAAAGTAGCATTTATTAAGTTGTTTAAGGAATTCAAAGATGTTTTTGCCTGGACGTACGACGACCTGAAAACCTTTGATCCTAACATCATACAACATGTTATCCCTATGAAACCCCAAACCCAACCTTTTCAACAAAAGTTAAGAAAAATGCACCCAAAACTCGAACCAACGGTCAAGAAGGAATTAAAAAAACTCCGGAACGCTAAGATAATTTTCCCAGTTAGGCACACACAATGGGTCTCTAATCTTGTCCCTGTCAGAAAGAAGAGTGGTGAAATCCGACTATGTGTCGATTTCTGAAATCTTAACCGAGCGTCTAATAAAGACAACTACCCTGTCCCTCCCATGAAACAGATCCTTCAACAGGTATCTGGTTCTGAAAGATTATCCTTGTTAGATGGTTTTTCAGGGTATAACCAAGTCCTGATGTCCCCTTCAGACCAACTCAAAACCACCTTCCGCACTCCATGGGGCACCTACGCTTACAGAAAGATGCCCTTTGGACTCATAAACGTCGGTGCCACTTTCTAGAGAGCGATGTACATCGCTTTCTGAGGCTTAATCAATCAATATGTCGCAGTTTACTTGGATGATGTCATTGTCTTCTCAAAAAATAAAGAAGATCATCTAGCTCATTTAAGATCAATTCTACAACGATGTCATAAGTACGACATTTCTTGGAATCCTAAAAAATCTATCTTCGTAGTAGAACAAGGTAAATTCCTCGAATTCATTGTATCGAGTGAAGGGATGATTATTGACCTTGAAAGAACTCAATTCATTTCAAAACTGCCCCCTCCCTCGTCAAAACAATCCATGCAATCTTTCTTAGGTTAGATAAACTTTGTTAGGAGGTTCGTCCCCAGCTTTTCAGAAATGGTGAGACCATTACAAAACCTAATAAAAAAGGATGTACATTACCATTGGGGACCTTTAGAAAGCCAGGCTTTTGATTCAATAAAAAAGGCCATAATAGACGCTCCTTTTCTAATGAGCCCTGACTTTTCCCAAGACTTCACCCTCTACACGTTTGCCTCTGACCGTTCATATGTTGTCGTCCTAACTCAAAAGAACGTTGAAAACAATGAAGTCCCAATCGCCTTTATGAGCTCAGCCTTCAAGGGGGAAAAACTTAATTACCCAGCAGTAGATCAGCAAGCCTATGCTATTTTCAAAGCAGTAAAGCACTTCCGATCTTATCTGTTGAAATCTAGGATGAAAATCATTGTCCCTTACCCGACTGTCAGAAATCTGTTAGTACAGAAAGAACTAGGCAAAAAAAGGGCAAATTGGGTCACATCCTTGCAAGAGTATGACATAGAAATCACCCCAGAAAAAATAGTAAGAGGCCAATGTTTATGCAAGTTGGTCGCTGATTCAGCTGCAGGACAGCAAGAGGAAAATGATATGTTAAATCCAGGACAATACTATCGAAATCAAATCTGTTGTGCACAAAACCTTGTTAGTCCCTGGTGCGATGACATAAAATTTTGTCTTATACACGGATCAGCTCCCCATCACCTTGATCCCACAAAAAGGGGATCACTAAGATTAAAATATTCTTCTTTTCAACTGATTAATGGTATTTTGTTTCATCAAAATTTTGATGGAGTACTAATGCGCTATCTTGAGAAAGATGAAGCAGAAAAAGTCTTATTGGAATTGCATGCAGGAGAGGCTAGTGGGAATTTTGGTGGACACACCACTACCCATAAAGTATTAAGAGCAGGTTATTACTAGCCTAACCTTTTTAAAGACACTCATGTTTTATGTCACAAGTGTGTAATTTGTCAAAAATCATCCAGACGGATACAGAAACCAGCCTTCCCTTTGCAACCTGTTTCGGTAGACTCCCCTTTTCAGCAGTGGGGTCTAGATATTATAGGCCCAATCAATCCGTCATCCTTGCAACAACATAAATATATCATAACAGCCACATATTACTTCACCAGGTGGTCCGAGGCTGCCCCATTAAAAGTTGTAAATACTAGCCAGGTAATATCCTTTTTGAATTCAAATATTATTACTCGTTTCGGTATCCCTGAATGCCTGGTATTTGATAATGCTTCTTATTTTTCGTCTCTTGAGATGAGTGATTTCTCTCTGGAAAAAGGAATTAAATTAAATTATTATGCCAGCTATTACCCCCAAGGGAACGGTTTGGCAGAATCAACTAATAAAAATATGATCAAAATTATCAAGAGAACGGTCTCCGAAAAGCATAAAAATTGGCATAATGCATTGTTAAACGCAATCTGGGCTGATAGAGTAACTCCTAAAATTGTTGTGGGTAACTCACTTTTCTTTCTCGTTTACGGTAGGGAGGCGATTCTTCCACCACATGTCCTTCTTCCATCTCTACAGTTATCACAGAAAGTACAGGAAGAAGATTGTCCCCCTTTGGAGAGTCGAATTAATGCTTTATTAAAATTAGAAGAAGTGAGGGCTCAAGCAAAATGGAAATTGGATCAACATCAACTCATTGTTAAAAACTGGTTTGATTCCAATTCTGCCTCTGACAGAAATTTTGAGGTAGGTGACCTTGTCCTAAAATGGGACAAACCTCATGAGGGAAAAGGAGAGCATACAAAGCTTTAGAACTTGTCGTTGGGACCATTTTTAATTGCTGAGAAATTGGGTCCCAGTTCCTTCCGATTACAGAATTTAGAGGGATAGCCAGACACCTTTCCGGTGAATGGCCAAGCTCTAAAAAGGTACTTTGCCTAATGACACTCCCATGTACATTCTGTAAATGTTTTTTTTTTATTTGTTTTTTTTTTTTCTTTGCTGGTTTGTTTTGATTTTTCCTTTATGCTTATCAGTATTTCTTTTTGAAACACACATGTCTGAATCATGGGCTAGCTCAGACGAAGAGAATAGAAAATTTCCCCCTCTAAAATGACTGCTGAAAGTTGTTTAAACATCAATTGTGATATTTTTCTGAGTTTGCAGCCATGTTAAAGATAACTTGTTGTTTGAAAAGAGTTTCTTGATTTCAATCTGCAACTGAAGGTATTCAGGATCATCCATAAAAACTCTTTTTACGCTATCCCTGTTCCTTAAGAGAACAACTCAGAGATGTCTCCCTGCTCTTGAAAGCCATTTTTATTAACAAACTATTTCTAGATCTTAATGAAGGACAGCTTAGAAATTTCATCAAGGTCTATGATTTACTAGGATGTGTCCAAAAACCAGGATTTTCAGCGTCACCCCACTCTATTAAATATCTTTAAAACTAAATAAACTTTCAGAGAGCTGTGGGAAGTTCTTGTAAACCTGTCGGGATACTAAACAGGTCTGATGGCAGTGGGTAAATGCATGCATGACACCAAGATAACTTCGCCAGGGTACTGAACAGGCCCACTGGCAATGAAACAATGTCAGGTATATGAAAATTCTCAGATATGGATTCTTTTTTACCTTAAATGTCCTTCGTTCTGATCTAGAGTTTCTTGATAGGATATGCATATCGGAGTGGGTTAATTGACATCCTTGTTGAGGATATGGATGCCTGCTAGCAGCAGTGGCCTTGTCAACGGTATTGAAGATTTTAACTTTAATATCGTGACTCTCTACTGTTAAGATTGTTGTCAGTTTCCGTCTCTTTAAAATAACAGTAATCTGAAACTGGAATGCATTATAACTGATAATGATGTTCAAACATATTTTTGGTTGTTTTCAATCTGAAGTTTTTTCTGATTAGCCTATTCTGAACTCGTTCAATCGGAAGAGATAACTACTTCTTCCAGTGTGTCGCCATTGTTGGCAGCAATAATATAATTTCTATTTTTATAAGCTGCCTACACAGGGTCTCTAAATTTTCATTACTCGTCATGACAATTATCACTAAATGACACTTGTCGCTTGTCACTTTTTACATATCTTCCTTTCTATTTTTGTTTTCATGATTGTAAGCATGAAAACTCGTAGCTGCAATTGACACTTTGTTTCAATTTTTTATTAAAGGAAAACTGTTCATATGGTCTATTATCAAATTGTCATATTTTTTCTATGAACATGATTGTTATACTTGTTTATAACTCCTTGGTTCTAAATGTGCCTTGGTTACATAAGTGAAAGGACTCCATGCATTAATTTTCGATTGATATTAATGGAGTTTTGATTCATAAAACTTTTCATTAATCAATTTTCATTGGATATACTTACCTTTGTAATCAAGCTATGGATGTGCGTTTTATGGTCTTCAAGTGTTCTGATCCTTATATGTACCCATATTCCAACGTGTCATATGAAGTACAACGTGATATTACTTATATGTTTGGCCTCAGGCTTCACGATTTTATTCCCACGCATACTCATTAATGCCTATGCCTACCGTTTTGAACTGTCATAGCATTTCTTTGTTCGGGGCTATGGCTTTGTGGTTTTTTATCAAACCCTACCTCCAAGTTCTGTGTTAAATTCCCTTATGTTCACCATGTATCTAGTCGTAAGGATTGAGCCCAATGGTATCCAAACCTTTTTATCATATGATAATACCAGGGACGATTTAGAAAGGAATGGTTGGCGTGTATTCATTGAAAAATTTAAGGATTTCAATATGAGAGTTGCCCAAGAGTTCGCATTGACCTTCGACGATTGTAGAGCAAAGATAGGTGACGTGCAGCTAGAGGTGACTGAAGAATTTTTAAGCCAAGCTACAGGTTTACCAGCTATCGGGCAAAAGTGGTTCAAGAACGTAAAATTTGAAGAGGTCCCCTGGACTTTGTTGTTCACCTCACGGAAAATTACTAGTTGCGACCGAGGTATGCCTGTCTCATCTTTAAAACCTAGGTGGCATGATCTTCTTGCTATTGTGAAACAGTTTATTACGTGTGAAGGAAGATTTGGGCTGGTTTTCATGTATCACCTGCGATTGCTTATGAGTTTCATTGAATTCCCATTAAACATGCCCTACTTCCTCCTTAGAAGTCTGTACAAGATGGGAAAGCAGTTTAGGAGGCAGAAGTCTGATTCTAGTTTATTCCATCATGGTTTAATCAAAATTATCATTCTGCATCAATTCCAATTACACAATGATTGTTGGGATGCTTTCGTGTTATGAAATGGCTTTGGCAATAGTGAGTTGGGATAGGTTGATAAGCCTGTTATCATAGAAACCCTTGTGAAACCTACCACCTTTCCTCCACCGCTCCTGCCCTGTGATCCTAACCCTAATATTGAACTCTCGACCTACCCTGATGCTATTCAACCAGATACTCAACCAGATTCGCACCCAAAGAGTTGCACTAAAATTGTTAAAAAAACCATAGGGAAGAAACTAAAGGGTAGTGCCGATGTGAATTATAAGAATAAAAGGGTCGGTTGTTTGATTTCACGATGTGCTCGAAACAAATCCAAACCCTGTGCAGACACAAAAAACACAATTGAGGTAAGTGAGGACTCGGATTCGAAAATTGAAAGGTTCTTGGCCGAAGAGTATCCATTGTCATATGGACTTTGCCCTGACAGACCCTACGATTATGTTAGCAACCTGCCTCCATGTCTAAAGGATAATCCTGATTTTCCTGGCATCCAACTCCGTGACAAACCTACCTTTCGCGTGGGCGATTCTCCAACCGTTAATGCTATCAGTATCAATGCACAATCCCTACAGCCATAGTGTAATGAGTGTCGATCCTGGATCGACAGGTATTATATGGATGTGCCTTTGCTACAGTCCCAGCTTAAATCTTTAAAATACCAAGTGGGTTCGTTGAAAAACGAGAACAGTAGACTCCAATCCATAACTCAAGCAAAGGAGAAATGCCAAAAAACTACGGTATCTGTTATTTTTAAGAATGTAGAGGCAGCAACAGTAATAGTAAACTCCAATATTGCTTGATATGTTTTAGTCCCATGATTTGAGGTATGATTTTTTGGATTTTAGTATGATTTCATCACTCTCCAATTAGAATATATGATTTGATTGGATAGATTTCCTTTCTTATAAAGATCAATTTGTTTTGTTTGTTGAATAAAATATGATTGTAGTTATAATTATAACTAGCTACAGAATCATAAGATTTTGTAGCCAGTTAGAAAAAATCGAATTGCTTGTTTTGATAATTGAAAATACATCTAAAATCTTCCCATTTTTATTTGTTAACAGGAACCCATGATTTCTAAGGAGATTTGAAGCACTGCTGGGATCTCCCAACCATACCATCTTTATGTTTTTAGTAAATAGATTAGGATGTTGGTTTTTTTATATCAAGTAAAATCAAGGAGGTTGCATCCCCCACATTTTTGGAACAGATTTGATGTTATCAATAGGAAACATTTTTTTCCTGGAACCTATATAAGGATGTTATTTTTTAAACATGAGACCATCTCTGCCTGGGGAAAAAACTATGGATTTCTCATTTACAGACTTGAATGAAATATAATATTTGTCACAGCTTTAGCTTCTCCGTATTGTATTTTTATTCAAGTCATGATTATTTCAATTTGTAATTAGATTATGATTGCTTTCGTTGTCATGGTTTACGACAGATTGGTATGATAAAAATTTATATATTTTCCATGTTTTATGTTCCATATTTAACACACAACAATCATTTTATTCAAACATTAAATTAAGAGATTTATCTTTATCCTTTATTGAACATTTATACACAAGTTCTCACGGTGGGATTTATCTTAATGTGGCTACTTGTGAAATTATAAGATTGTTGTGATTATATCTCTTATATGTTCTATCATTCAAATTCAATCATTACTGCTTCACATTTATGAGAAGCAATTGTAGGATTTGTTGTGGGTTTACCTCATCAGACAGGGAGATTGGATACTACACACTGAACAAATATGGGATGTGATAACAAGTAAGTTTGTTAGTTTGATTTCATTAGTTTAATGAATACAGAAATTGCCTGCAGTTAAAACATCTTCTACTATCTGTCGTTTTTGTTTTCAATTAAACAATTTCTATTTCATTTCTAGAATATAAACAGATTAAATAATAGTTTTACTATTGTTTTAAAAATCAATTTATATTCGATTTTCGCGGATTTAGATTAAAATTCGTATTGTGTACATATTATATATATGTCAGAAATAGAATCATTCGTATATAATAAGTAGAGTTATTTTGTAAATATTAGTCAGTTAAATTGTAAATATATATTAGATCTATATATAGTTTTCAGCGATTGTTATTCACCAAGTTATTGCATTTTCTTCAGTTTTGTTTTTTCGCTTTCTTTAGGAATTAGACCGGCCAACGGAGCTGTTAAAACCATTAGAGTGGATTGATCCAAACAACTTGGGTTAATTAGACAACCCCAGACTGGATTCACTCCTCCAGTTGACGAGCGGTCAATTTCGCCCGTCAACAGGTGCCCAAGTACGAGGCCCATTTTATGGAGCTGTTGCGGTATGCTTCGCATATTAACACTGAGAAACTTAAGGTAAACAGGTTCGTGTTCAAACTTAATGGAAGCATACATGCAAAGGTTAGGATTTTTATGCCTCAAACCTTGCATGATGTCGTCTAGAAGGCCCTCATAGAAAAGCAGGAGCTTATCAGTAGGGGTTAGACCAGGACTCCAGTGAGACTAGCAGGGAAGGTGTCATCTGGTGTGCAACAATATCAAACACCAGGATATTGTGGCTTCAAGAGGGGATCCACATTCACTACACCTTAGCTACCGATGCCTCAGCAACAGACACCTTGTCGGGGACCACAACATCAGTAGCAACGTCGACCACAACAGCAGTAGTTTAGGCCTATTCAGTAGAACAGACTAGGATTCTAGGTCGGTGGGTCGTTATCTTGTACTTTGGGTACCAAGACTACTGGGCCAAATAAGGGGTTTTGGACGTGTGGGGAGCCACACTACCAGGGCGACTGCCCTGTGGAGAGGACTAGAGCATCTGGATCAGCTAGACCCACTACCGTGGGAGATTTGGGCAAGGCCCATCAGATTCATGTAGCTGTGAATAAATGTCAAGAAGAGCATCATTCGACTGTATTGAGACGACAGGTATCATCGTTGACAAAACCCTTGGTATTTTGATAGATCTCGGTGCTACTGAGATAATGCTAAAAAGGATTTAGGTAAAGGTAGTCGAACAGGACAAGTTTAGCTTCGTAGAGATGGCTTCGGGAGCAAAACAGAAGGTTGGAGGAAAGGTTACAAGTTGTACCCTTAATCTGGGAGAGTTTTTCACGAGGGCCAACCTGTATGTCATGATCTTAGGATCTTATGACGTTGTGATTGGTATGGACTAGTTGGAATCGCATGAGGCGATACTCAACTATAAGACAAAACTGTTGAGCTTGGTCGATGATGAGGGACAAGGATGAGTGATTGTAGGTCGGAACCAGGGAGTTTCCTTGAGGTTCATCTCTTCCTTGTAGCTATGAAATAACATGCATAAGGGGTGCAAGCTTTATGAGATCCTTGCGTTAAATGAGAAGGGAGTAGTGAAAGGTCTAGAACACATTCTGGTGGTGAGAGATTTTGTGGACGTATTTCTAGAGGAGTTACCTGGGATGTCGCCGAAGAGGGAATTGGAGTTTACTATATACCTAAAACTAGGAACTGAACCGATAGCTAGAACGCCTTATCAGATGTCGACCCCGGAGTTACAGGAGTTGAGAATGCAACTGAAAGAATTGTTGGACCTGGGACTGATACATCCAAGTTTGTCACCGTGGGGTGCACCTGTTATTTTCATACAAAAGAAGGATGGGTCATGGAGGCTCTGCAGTGACTACCGTCAGTTGAACAAGGCAACGATCAAGAATTAGTATCTGTTGCCGAGGATTGATGATCTGTTCAATCAAATGAAGGGCACGACAATGTTCTCAAAGATTGACTTGCGATCAAGATACCACCAGTTATGGATTAAGGAAGATGACATCCCTAAGACCGCCTTTAAGATGAGTTTTGGACATTATGAGTTTATTGTTTTACCATTTGGACTGACAAATGCCACCAGGGTATTTATGAGTTTGATGAATGGTGTGTTCCATGAGTACTTGGACAAGTTAGTCCAAGTATTCATTGACAATATTTTGATTTACTCTCGAATGACAAAGGAGCATGATGAGCACTTCCGCTTGGTACTACAGTGTCTGGGAGAGCACAAATTGTATGGGAAGTTTTCCAAATTCTCGTTTTATCAATCGAAGATTCACTACTTAGGGCATGTCATCTCCGGTGAAGGCATCGCCGTGGATCCAGCAAAGGTCGAGGCTATTATGGAATGCCCTGCGTCGACGAATGTCCTAGAAGTGCGTAGCTTCATGGGTTTAGAAGAATACTATCGCCGGTTCATCGAGGGATTTTCAAAGATAGCAAATCGGATCACGGAATTGCAGAAGAAAAACAAGAAGTTTGTTTGGACCGAGAAATGCACGGAAGCATTTCGGTGGCTCAAGGAGTTGTTGACAACAACACCGATACTAAAGGTCCCTGACATGGATGCGGACTTCTTGGTATGCACTGACACATCCAAGGAAGGATTAGGTGGAGTCTTGATGAAAAACGGATGAGTGATCACTTACATCTCGAGGAAACTGAGAAGGCATGAGGAGAACTACGCGACGCACGATTTGGAGTTGTTAGCCATTGTATATGCCTTGAAGGTTTGGAGACACTACCTTGTTGGATGAAAATTTGAACTAAAGACTGACCACTGTGGACTACAACACATCATTACACAAAGCGACCTGAAATCCCGACAACAACATTGGTCGAAATTGCTTAGCGAGTACGACTTTGATATTACTTACATAAAAGGAACATTGAGCTGAGTCACAAATGCAATGAGTCAGAGACCATGCATCTTTTCGATGCTACCTCTTCAGACGAATCTACATGAAAAGAATGTAACTTTACAGTGTGACGATGACCGGTACAAAGAGGTTGAGGGTTTTATTGGACAAACCACAATGATGGTACCAATATTTGAAGGATTTTCATTTGATAGCGATGGTTTATTGAGGTTTATTTACGTACCGCCGAATGACGAGTTGAGGATGTTGATCCTAAGAGAGGCTCATAGAGCAGTTTACATGGCTCACCCGGGACTCACGAAGATGAGGGCAGACCTTAAACCCTTATTCTTCTGGAAGGGAATGAAGGCAGACATAGTCAACTATGTGTCTAGATGTCTAGAATGTCAACAAGTAAAGGCTGAACATAGACACCCAGCAAGATTACTACAACCACATGCTATTCTTGAATCGAAATGGGAGGTTATTTTGATGGATTTTATTGTTGGATTTCCACTGACGGCAAGGAGACATGACTCGATTTTCGTAGTAGTAGACACTCTAATGAAGAGTGCTCACTTTATTCCTGTGTGTACAACGTATCAGGCACATGACATAGCTAGATTTTTTGTTAGTGATATTGTGAGGCTGCATGGTGTGCCTAAGAGGATTATATCCGATCGAGTATCAGTGTTTACCGGACGATTTTGGATGAGTTTCCAAGAGGCCTTGGGAACCCAACTTAACTTCAATATTGCATATCACCCGAAGACTGACGGGCAGACCGAACGAACGAACCAAACCTTGGAAGACATGTTCCGCATGTATGTGATGGACCAACAAAAGCGTTGGGAATAATTCTTGCCACTGGTGGAGTTCGCTTACAACAACAGTTACCAAAGCACCATTAAGATGGTGCCTTTCGAGTTTCTTTATGGGTGACCGTGTCAAATTTCTTTGAGTTTGGATCGGCTTGAGGATAGGGTCTTGGTGGGACCAGAAGTGATCCAAGAAATGGAAGAGAAAATGAAAACAATAAGACAAATGATTAAAGAAGCGTGGGATCAGCATAAGAGTTATGCTGATATGCACCGTGTCGACCATGGTTACGAGGTCGACAGTCGAGTCTTCTTGCGGTTTAAACCACATAAGAGTTCGATCAAGTTTGGAAATGGAGATAAACTCTCTTCTAGGTTCATGGGACCTTTTGAGATTGTGGAGAGAAAGGGGCATGTGGCTTATCGACTAGACTTGCCTAATTCTTTGAGGCATATGCAGAATGTTTTTCATGTATCTATTTTGAGACAATATATTAGTGATCCTACACATGTTATTGACATGAGTTCCTTGCAGGTATCGGACGAGGGGGCACTCATGGCTGAGCTGATCCGCATCTTGGATCGTTGCATTCGAAAGCTATGGAGTTGAACGGTAGATCAATTCAAGGTCTAGTGGGACAACTATAGTCCGCACTCGGCGACCTGGGAGGACGCATATGAAATGTGCCAGCATTTTCCATTTTTGTTTGATAGATAGACTTATGATACTGAGATACACTTTATTCGACATTTATACTGTGAAACTTCGGGATGAATCTTAGCCCAAGAGTGATCCAGATTTTATGAGTAGAACGAAATGACTACATATTATTACCAGATGCTTAACACAAAATAACAGAGATACAGTAAAACTGGTTTTCTATTCATTAAGGAAATAAGTTGAAACTGTAAAATGCAGCGGAAAACAAGCTTGCTGGAATGGTGGTGGCTTATCTCTGAGAAGAGATGTGATGGCTGCACTCATTCACAAGAGGATGATTACAGCGAGTCTCTCAAGGCCTTTTTACAATAAAAAGGAGTTTCAAAAACCCTAAACATCCAAAACCCTAACCCTGGGAGATGAAGCGCCAAAAGTCATGTGGGCCCCGTTTGGGTAAGTCAATACATCAACTTCCCGGGGTCGTAACTTTTGCATATGATCTTTGTTTTAGGTGTATGATAGCCCGTTGGAAATATCTATCGGTCTACAATAGCTGCAAAAAATTTCATGATGAAATTTTGCAACCGCAACATACCCCAAAAAACGTCATTTAGGGCCTCAAAACGGCTCTGGAAGTTCAGGACCCGAAAAACTGCTAAAAATAGTAAAATATCAAAATTGCTAGAAAGTTGTTTTGAGCCAGCTGGAAAAGGTGGGTGGCCACCGATATCCACCTATATCAATCCTCCATCCTTAGAAAGCAATGGTCTCCATTGCGTTGAGTTTCCCCATCAGATGAGGAAATTTCTACTGAATTTGGCCTTGGGTGAGACACTTGCCTTGGTGCAGGAGCTGCCCTGCTTTGACGACTCGATAAAGCTGGATCCTTTGTTGTTGAGTTACCTTGATATCTATGTCCACAATATGATCAATGGATGCCTATTGTATGCAATCGGGGTTGAGCTCTATTGGTGTCAGTTGTTCTGCTATGTCTGAGGTGTCCAATAATGGTGGGAAATAAGGCTGAAGGAGGTCCACGTTGAACACTGGCTGCAGGCCAAGGAAAGGAGGAATGTTGAGTGCAAAAGAATTATCCCCCACAGACTTGGTGATGGTGTACAACCCATAATTAAGTGGGCGAAGCTTTCGATGGGGTCCTGTAAGGTATTATTCCTGCAAGTGCAACCAAACTTTGTCGCCCACCTAAAACTTATGTGGAACCTGACGTTGATCATGGCGCTGCTTGTACTTTTCATTGGACTTTTGTAGGATATCATGAACCTATTGGCAGATGTGTTGGGTTCTCTCAATGAACTGGGTGGCTTTTTCAACCTCAGTTGGATCAGGAGAGGAGTCGGTCGAGGTGACCGCAAGGGGAAGTGCAACATCTATGGGACCCAATGGTTGGAATCCCAACCCCACCTGAAAGGGGTTGTGGCCGGTTGAGATATGCAGGGCTTGGTTGTAGCTATGATGGACATAGGGAAGACTCTCATCCCATGTGCGAGAGTTCTTGGAATTATACATGCACATGATATGCACGATCATTCGATTTATGACCTCGGTTTGGCCATCTGTCAGTTGGTGCTTCATGTTTTATACTTGATGTTGAGGTAGAATTGTTGCAAGTATGTGGACCACTTTTGATGGTGGTCATTCTTTGATTTTCCTTATGTCTGCATGAACTACAGTGGCTTATGATCAGTGTGGATGATTGTCTCCCTCCCAATAATGTAATGTCTCCACTGGCGATAGACTTTCATAATGGAGTACATTTATTTGTCTTAAGTAGGGTAGTTATGGACAACATATGATAGTGTCGCACTATGATAGGCCATGGGGTGGCCATGCTACATGAGAACGACACCCACAGCATAGTCTAAAGCATCAGTCTCAATCTCAAAGGGCTGTTGCAGGTCTGGTAGTGAAAGTACTGGGGTTGAGCACAAGTGTTTCTTCAAATCATAGAACGCTTGTTGTTGGGGCCGGCCCCATGCAAATTTCACCTTACCACCACCCCTAGTTATTTGGCTGACAACCCATGCAATATGGGAGAATCCAAACACAAACCTGCAGTAGAAATTGGCAAGGCCCAAGAAGCTCTGAAACTCAGTGAGTGTGGTTGGGGCTGGCCAGTCACGGATGACTTGGATCTTGGCTGGACCCACATGTACACCATGTTGATCAATTATGTAGCCTACGTAATGTACCCTGTCCATGCCAAAGGAGCATTTTTCCAAGTTGGCGTATAGCTTGTGTTGCCGCAGGGTGTGCAGAACCTGCTGAATATGATGCAAGTGTTCGGACCAAGTCTTGCTATAAATGAGAATGTCATCAAGATACACCACTACAAAAGTATTGGTGAATGGTCGTAGGATACCATCCATCATCCTCATGAAAGTGGATGGAGCATTTGTCAGACCAAAGGGCATGACCAACCATTCAAAAAGGTCTTCCTTTGAATTGAATGTGGTCTTCCATACATCTGTTTGTTCTATCAGGAACTGGTGGTAGCCAAACTTTAGATCAATATTACTGAAATATTTGGCCCCCGTGAGTTGATCAAGGAGGTCGTCGATTCGGGGAATCAGGTACCAGTTTCTAACTATGATTTTATTCAGAGCCCAATAATCAATGCAAAGTCACCAGGTTCCATCTTTCTTCTGTACCAGCATGATTGGGATCTTGCAAGGTGATGATCTAGGATGGATGTGCCCCTTGTGGAGCAATTCTTGGATCTGTTTCTTGATCTCTTCATTCTCTAATAGAGAGCGGTGATAGACTGGCCCATTGGGCAGCGGTGCTTCAGGGGTCACATCGATGGGGTGCTTGACCTGGAAATGAAAAGGTACCCTGGTAGGTGAGGAGAAGGTATCCTAGTATTCTTCCATGACCTTATCTACTTGCTTCTATTGTGTGGAGAGGTCAGCTGCAGAGACCCTGGATGTGGCTATGATTTTTCTCTCATTCTGAGAGCGAATCATGAAGAAGACAAACTTCCCCATCTGAGAGATGCCCTTCTTGCATTCCTTAGCAGAGATCAAGGAAATAGCACTAGGTGGGACAGCCTCGGGTATCCTGTACAATTTCCTATTCAAAGTAATAATAACACTATGAGGCCTAGACTCATATATAGCATGACGTTTCCATAAATAAGGTTGGCCCAATAGAACATCACAAACTTCAAGAGGAGCAACATCACACAATACCTCGTCTTTGAAGGGCTTGATATCGTACGACAGTCGACACTATTGGCTGACGCGGAGATCGCTTCCTTGGCGGAGCCATCCAATGGTGTAGGGTTGTGGGTGCGATGTTGTCAGCAAGGCCAGCCTCTTGATGACCTCTACTGAGATGAGGTTTTTCTAGCTACCACTATCAACAATGAAGTGAAGTGGGGTTCCTTTTACCCACATCTGTGAATGGAAGAGGCACTCTCCTTCTTCTAGCTCGTTTGGTTGACTATGTTGGAGCTTGGTGGTAGCAACAGTGGCACTGGGTTCCGTGTCAATGATCTGTCTTCCCCTTTCTAGTTCTAACTCAGATTCATAACCCGCATCTGATTTAGAGGCTTTCACTTCGGCCACCAGCGTCTGCTTTGAGCGACAGTCAGCAGTGTTATGCCAAGGGCTCTTATGGAAGTCGCACCACTTCCCAGTATCTTTCTTTGTCTTTCTGGCATCCTTCTTTGCTTGTGGCTTGGACTAGTTGTCCTGATATTGTCCATCTTTGCTCTATCCTTTTTTTTGTTGGTTGGGGCCACCCTTTCCTATATTTTTTTGTGAGGGGTTCCCCGACCCAAATTGTCGCATCTTTTGTTTGAGCTTTTGCTCGATTTTGACGGCATATCAGTAGATCGCGCCCAAGCATGAGATGTCCAAAAATTCTATTTCGGTATGGATGTATCGATGCAGAGCACCTCAATACTTGAGCAGTAGATGCATCCCCGAATCTTTGATACCCATCTTGGTTCGAAAGGTATGGAAGATATTTGTGAAATCTGGCACTGTTTGGTCTCTTTCTTGTCGCAGTGTGGTCCATTTGGTATACAAGTTTTCATAACTTTCGACATGGTAGTATTGTTCCTTAATAGCATCCCTGAAGGATTCCCAAGTGGTTGTGACTGTAAATAATGAGGGTTCCTATGTTTCCTTTTTCTCACAGAAAGTTTCCCACCAATCTTTGACATGGGGAACAACTTTGAGGAGCGCAAAAGTAATCGTTTCTCTATTCGAAAAGTTATGGACAGAGAAATACCCTTCTAGTAGATTCAACCACTTGTCTACAACATCTGCATCTATCTGACCTTCAAATATAGAAATATCGAAGTTTATTTGTACCTTGAAGGGGGTTGGTGCCTCCGCTCGAAGAAGATGTGTCGCCTGTTGGTAGTCGCCGAAGGATTTGTGTGAAATTATCCATCATCTCGTTCCTCTGTTGTGTGAGGGATTCCTCAATCTACAGTTTGAAAGGATCTCTTGTCCCATCATCTTTCTTTTATCCTTCCATGAGAGGTCTCTTACGTGTGTGAGAGATTTTGTCCTCAAGAGAAACAAGCTCGAGACCCAAATCTTTGTACTTCGACCTCGTTGGGGACACGCATTAAGATGACAAGGAGCAGACCGCTCTGATACCACTTATCCGGATTTTATGAGTAGAATGAAATGACTATAGATTATTACCAGATGCTTAACACAAAATAACAGAGATATAGTAAAATTGGTTTTCTATTCAATAAGGAAATAAGATGAAACTGTAAAATGCAGTGGAAAACAAGTTTGCTGGAATGGTGGCGACTTATCTCTGAGAAGAGATGTGATGGCTACGCTTATTCACAAGAAGATGATTAAAATGAGGCTATGAAGGCATTCTTACAATAAACAGGAGTTTCAAAAACCCTAAACATCCAAAAACCTAACCCTAGGAGATGAAGCGCCAAAAGTCATGTGGACCCCGTTTGGGTAAGTCAGTACATCAACTTCCCGGGGTTATAACTTTTGCATACGATCTTTGTTTTAGGTGTATGATAGTCCATTGGAAAGATCTATCCGAGGACTACAACAATTGTACAAAATTTCTTGATGATTTTTTTCAACCACAACATACCCCAAAAAAACGTCATTTAGGGCCTCAAAACGGCTCCGGAAGTGTAGGACCCGAAAAACTGCTAAAAATAGTAAATTATCAAAATTGGTACAAAGTTGTTTTGAGCTAGTTGGAAAATGTGGGTGGCCACCGATATCCACCTTGATCAAAGAGGGGGTGTATGTAACAACCCTCTCGTGCGCACTGAGACAACTTATTCTTTGAGGACACTTGCTCGCAAGTGATCCGGATTTTATGCTAATAAAATATTGATTTTGATTATGAGGCATTATGGGTTGATGACATGTTGTTTTACTGCATTAATATATACATGGGATATTGACTTGGTTTTACTGAGTGTGCAGGATTTTGGACACCTCGAAGATGCAGAGGCATCGATGGAACCCCTTGGACTCTGGATCGAGTGGGGGAATGTACCATTGGGGTTTGATTGTTTTATTGTGATATTAGTGCATCTTATTAGATGATATGATATGGATATATTCTAACATGATTTGTTGATGATGCAGGCTAACGATAGCTTGCTGACCAGACTCACATGTGGAGTAAAGGGGTCACGCATGACTACCAGAGATGTTGAGGGAGAGGTGTGGACGACAACCCTGCCACAACCTACTAGCACTCCCACCGTGGCTCGAACTATAGGTTAATGTTTACCTAGTTCGAGAGGACCCGTGATGCCGTGAGGGCAGACTACGAAAGTCGCTCATGATGATTCTAAGGGGAACACAATAAGGTGGGGGCCTTATTCCTTAGAGGCCCTTAGTCTCCCACAAGTTCACCTCGCGGAGTATTGACTCCAGGGTTTTTGATGTCTACCAAGTCAATCAAGAGGCGAGTGGAACCCTTGGAGCACGTGGTGTGTCCTGAAGGGCATGTCAAGCAAGAAAAGTGGAAAGAGGCGAGTGACACCCTTGGAGCACGTAGTGCATCCTGAAGGGAACGTCACGCAAGGGAAACAAATTAAGGCGAGTGGCACCCTTGGGGCACCTAGTGTGTCCTGAAGGGCACGTCGCATTGTTGATGATAAATGAATAAACCTAGATGGCCTTAGGATGAATAACGTGTTAAGAATTTTTAAAAACAAATTCCCTAATAAAATGTCGCCCAACACGAAAATTTAAGGTCTAAGTCTAAAATATGCTAGTGGTAAAATTTTATCTATCTTTTTAAAAAATAAAAATAAAAACAACATAAATAATAATTATACTCTTTGTTAAATCTTGTAACAATAAGGGGGTAAGCAATTTAAATGATTCATAAAAATCTGTTAGGGTAAAATTTTAAAAAAAAGGGAAATAATTGTTTTATTATTTTATGATAATTTAAAATTATTAACTAAAAAGGGAAAAACGAAAAAGGGGGTTAATTTCGACACCTGCCAATTTGAGTCCTAAATGAAAAGGGGAAAGAGGGAAATCTAAAATATTTAGGAAACTAACAAAAGAGGGAAACATAAGAAGAAAAGAGAAACCCAAGGGAAAAAGCAAAAAGTCAAACTTAGTAAGGTATCCACCATTAAGAACTTTATAATTTAAAACTGAACTAGAAAATTGATAATGGGGAAAGTCATTAAAACTTGTAAGAGAATTTGGGGACACCTAGGAGCGATTCTAGGAGTGACTCTAGGTGGGTGAGGGAGATAAGGGAAATTAATTAATTAAAGAAATTAATTTGTGTAGGAATGAAGGGGATGTGTGACACTTGTACGGAGAGGAATTTTTAGGAATTAATTTTTAAAACTTTAATTAAATGAGATTTTAGGAAAGTAAGGGACTTTGAAACTCTATGTAATGAAGGGAGGAGAAGGATGAAGGATCTCTTCTATTTACGTAACGTTATGCTGCAGAAATCTCTACTTGAATGACTTAGTTTGTGGGATACCTAGTGCAGTGAGGAGTGGTAGCTCGGCCTTGCAATACGAGCTGGGAGCTAGCGGATTCTTTGGTTAGCGTGTGTGGACCCTTTGCATCTCAGGGGGGCTAAGGAGGAAGAAGAGTACCCCTAGCATTGGCTGGGAGGTACTGGTGGAGTCTCGTCAGTCAGAAAGAAGGAGTTGCATGGAGCGCGTGGGACGTCAACTCGGAGGGGCGATCAGGCAACGGTACGCATTCTTCATTTTTGTATGGTAGATTGTTGTAGGAATTATGATTTGAAGTTGTATGTTTATTTGGGCAGCTGAACTTATTGTCTAGATTGATGACTAATTTTTTTTTATAGCCTAGCTGGATGAGTGATTGATTTTCCCATGACCTTCATTCCCCGCATGTCATGACCACCCTATGGTGTTTGATTGTGACACTTTGGTTTTTTTCCCTTCATCCCCAACTCATCAGTCCTCACCTGAGAAGTTGGCCAGGAGCCTGATCTACGATCATCACTTCGGCGTTAATAGACCTATTGATCTCAACTCCCTGCTTTTTTGTGCAAGGATGGTGAGCGAAGGACATTCCTGTCAATTGTTTACCTATGATGTTTGTCCTTGGCCGATGGTTCTCCCTGTGCCTAGATGCGAACATATGACTCTTCCAAATTGATTGCTGGAAATTTTTTATCTTTATCCTCGTCTTGTTTATGTCTCGTCGTTGTCTCATTTTTACACCATTTTTATTTTGGATGGATCAATATTAACCCAGCCTTTCTTTCTTGAAAAAAAATAAAATTAAATCAATGTTGTAATGGTATCCTGGTAGTGCAAACAAACACAAAAAAAAGATTTATTTTCCTGTTTGCAAAATTTTGCTTGGCCTGTGATTGATGTTTTTAATTTCATTGCAATTCAACTTATTGTTCCCTCTCTATGTCCCTTTTTCTGGGCTAAGATTTTTTTCATGATTTTATTTCAAAAGAGAAGTAGACTTTTTAACTCTATTTTCGTTGTTGGGTACCCCATGCAAGGAAAAATAAATCAAAACCCTTAAACCTGGTTGTGTTGAACTATTTTTGGTTAATTAACCCTTATCTCTACTTTTATTATGGCGTATTGACTGGTAATGTTTTCTCTGCATTTAGTTGGGTGAATGATGGTATATTGATCACTGCATCTTCTTGTTGATTTCCCACGAATTTATTTTTTTCATTTAAATGTGATTGTATCACCTTGTTTACCACGAAATCTTTACCATTTAAGTGGGACTGTACTGCTATTACCACAAATGTATTTCCCTGTGTTCTTCGATGTTGAGATTTATAACTATGTCCTTTCTCCCACGGTTGACAGTGACGCACTCTCTTTTTTTTTCACAGGTTTTTACCAGACTTGACACCCACGGTTTGTTTCTCCCAGTTGTTGTTCTCTGGTTGTTAACGCCCATGTCTTTTTTGCTGAAAACTCTGACTGTGTTGTTGTAGAGTGGGCTCAACTGTGTGTTGTTGATAATCCATAACTCGTCTTGTGTGTTCTTGATACTCCATAACTCGACATATGATGTGTTTGGTGGGTTTGTTGTAGAATTCACCCACAATTTTAGCCCTTTAATCATGAGTTCACTTGTCGGAATGACCACAATTTGCCTTCAAACTGCGGTTTCATTTTCCCTTGAGTGTGGTACTGGGTTTTTTCTAATTTGGTTTAAATCCATTATGTGGTAGAAAATTATTGAATGAATCAGTTAAATTCCATTTCGTTGATAATGTTAGTTTAAATCCATTCTGTTCATAATTATTGCTAATTTGGTTAAACCCATTCTGTTGTATATAATTATCAATGATATTGATTAAATTCCTTTCTGTTTAATTCAAATCAGAAGAAACGTTAAGAAAAATGATGGAGTTAAATCTTACCGCAGATTAAACATTTATTCACGTTATTTCCTTGCTAAATTGTGACTCCACTTATCATTAACTTGCTTCTTCAATTACTTGCCAACATGGATGGAATAATAAGCAAGTTGAAAAAGGGAATGAGTACTAATTATAAAAATGATTAGTTGAAAAAGGAGTGATTTTTTAATTATTAATTTAGTGATGAAAATGAATTTTTACTAAAATAGTAAGTTCCATTTGAAAAGAATGATTTCTAAATGGTGAGTTTTAGTTGATAAAGGAAGGGATTTAAATATTAAAGAGAAGTTGGCTTTAAAAAAGATTGGTCAATAAGTTAAACTTTAGATTTGTTCCACTCACCTTGTATTCAAATTAAATTACTCATTACCTTCTCTTAGAAGTAATTGATTAAATATTCTCACTTATTTTAGTATTTTCGCTACTTACATCTTCAATAGGAATTTCAAGGAAATAATGCCAAGGACTTCTTTGTTTATTAATGATTCTCTTAGGAACTGCCTTGAGAAAAAGGCTTAGTTTATTTTAACGACTTAATAAGAATTGCATTTAATGATTCCACCTTGTTAAATTATGTTAATCATTCACGATAAATTATAATATGACTTGCATACAATTAATTTTACGGTTAGTGCATGTTGCGCAACCCCAAGAAAAAGTATTAGATAATGTACGTCAAGGAAGCCTAATTTACTTCACTCAGGCTCTTTATATTCTGCAAGTTAGGGAGAAGCATTTTGTTAACCTTGCACAAAAGTAGAAAAAAAAAATGTGCTTTTACCAGTTGTACAACGTAGGAGTCGTAACAGTCGGGTTATGTTACATAGTGAGATGATGGAACTCTCCAATGAAGAATCTGAAAAACTATTGTTAGAAAATTGGTATAAATACAAGAGTAAGGATAATAAAAACACCCATGGTTTATTTTCATGTGACAAATCTATATTGCAAGTTCAAGGTTGCATTCAAAAAGAAAATATCATTATTTCTATTAAACCCAGTTGCATGCATAAATTTTTTAATGTTCAGTTGGTTGATAGATTGCAAGTTCCTACAATAAATATTCAAAGCACATGGGTTGAAGGTGCAAATGTTCAAATGGGAAGGGGGTTTAGATACTATTAGTTGAGGATATTAAATGTAAGGTGGACTAGGTCCATCGTGGTATTAAATAAGGCCCACTATGGTAGTTGGATAGAATAAATGGGTAGTTAGATATAATAAATGGGATTTCTATAAGATATCTTCTCTAGAATGTTCTTAAGAGGAGAGAATTCTGTAAAAAAATATGTAAGAATTGTATTTGGCATGGTGAAGAATATTGTGAATGTATCAAACATTGCTTTGTGAATGTATCAAACATTTCTTGAGGAGTGTTATCCTTCCATAAGGATTAATAGATGATGTTACCCTATCTCAAAGGTTTTGTCTATTTCTTGTGTTCAATGTTATGGTGAATGGTTTTGGTGTTTAGTCTTGTTATTTACTAAGAATATTTATAGATATGGTATAGATATACAACATGAAGAAATTTTACGCCTAAGGTTTCATAATCAAAGTTCACTCACACAAATTAAGAAGTTAAAGAGTGATAAGAAGTCACTACATGA
The DNA here is from genome assembly GCA_000966675.3 of Picea glauca. Lineage (NCBI taxonomy): Eukaryota > Viridiplantae > Streptophyta > Pinopsida > Pinales > Pinaceae > Picea > Picea glauca. The sequence goes on from JZKD02S0068976.1 coordinate 24,470, forward strand.
AAATTTATATCAACTTATCAACAGAGAATCATTGGTTGATAAAGAGACAATGACTGAACCTATGGAACTAGAGTAGTCATCATATGTAAACATCACAATTATGGATAAAGGAATTAATACAGAGTCAGTCACCCTTACAAATCAAAAGGATGAAAATAAAACTAATATAAAGAGGTCTTCAAATTTCAAATTAAAAACAAGCCAGGGGTACAAAGAATACTCAATTCCAAGTTGCAAGGATGCCTTATTACAAAGAATACTCAATTTCAAGAAAGAGATACAAAGATAATACATAAATATCAAGTTGCAAGGATGCCTTATTGACATCCTAATCACAAAAGTCTATACTTCAACCAATCAATGTATCAACATAAAAAAATGATCAATATTCTGAAGAATATTGCTTCCACAACAAGTGGTGCTCAATTTAGAAGCTATCAGGGGAGTCGAAATGCTTCAAGTTTTTTCCAAGAACCCTATAAACGCACAGTTTAGTAGAAGATCGAATTAGGGTGGGAAGAATCATTTACAATTCGACAGTTCTTCTTAGTGCTTAAAATATTATATCGTCTTAGGTCCTCAACAATCACTAAATAATGAATAATCAAGAGAGAATATTTCAAGCCATATCAAGATATACATCTTTTATAACTATGATTTGAGGACAAAGAATTTTTAAGGGGGGAAGTCTTGTAATATACCTAGTATATTACATTTCTTATTATTTAATAATATGGTATAGGTTTTTTATGATGTAAATAGGCATTATAATGTAAATGATAATTCAATGATAAGCCATGACCTTTGGAAAGAACATGACTTATCATTCCCCATGTGTATTTATATATACGCATTGTATTTCATATGATGTAAAGAAAATATGTAAAATGGATAATGAATAAAATATTATTTATTATGGATATATGGAATTATGTTATGTATTCATGATGTTCTCATGAAGTGGACCACCAGATCCACTTCAACAATCCAAGCATCTTCTTTAGTCACTT